>BQNB010105103.1:0-23675 GCA_026074375.1 Tanacetum coccineum
GAACCAAGCCTTAAACAATCTTCCCACTATTTTTCCCACAATCCTTGACCTTCAAAACACCTTAGAAAATTCGTGCTAGCCCTTGTAAAATTTTATGCCGCCTCCTTTTATTCAATTAGGGTTTCGGTGGTGTTTGTTTTTAGGATTAAACAAATAAAATGTATAAAAGAAATGTAGTAGGTAGTTTGGCCGAGTTTTGGGCTTTTAAAAATGGTTAAATCAGATTTTAAACTTGCATAATTATTTTGGTAATTATCCTTATTTATTTTATATAAATTTGTAAAGTATAATAATTAAATACATATATTATTCGGCATAAATAATTATACATAGTTATTATTTATTTTTCTTACATAATATAAGGTATTTTAATCTTACAAAAATTTCACATTTGTCACATGTTGTATTTTTATAACTTCTAACATTTAAATGAATTTTATTTAAGCTTTTATGGAATTTTCTTGCATTAGGGGTATTTTGGTAATTTTACACTTATTGAGATTTTTAGGTTTTACAAGTATGGTCAATTTTGAAAAGATTTGGAGGAAGACCTCTGAAAAGGTTGTCTTTTACCAACTTATTCATATTTTTATAGTTCACATGACCCATCCTTCTATGCCACTTTACAGCTTCATCAAAAGAAGCTTTGGCCACCAAACAAGCCAAATTTTCTTTGGGCAGATTATTCAAGTTAAAAAGTATACACGATTGTGCTTCACTTTAGAAACTCTGAGTAACACCAATGCTTTCATCTGGTGTTTGTAATCGTTGGAGAGGAATAGACTAATCTGTGACTAGGAAGAGAATCTACTTCTTCTTGTCACAAAATCTGTGACGACTGAGACAAGTTGAATTGTTGAAGTTCATTTCAATAGTATACTTTTCTTATAATCCAATTAGGTGTCCTGATTGTCCTTTTCCAGTTATCCCCTTCACACTCCAAAAGTCACTTTGCACCTTTAAAGGGTTTAGTCATCCAGTCTTCCTAGTTGCCGTCTATATGTGAGAACAACCAAATGTACTATCCTTCATATCCAACTTATGTATGGAGATTGACTTGTACAAAATTTTACAAAAGAACAATTAGTTTCTAAGGGGGGCCAAGTCATTCTGTCTTGGGTCTGCCTGTAGCATCTGAAAATTTAGGCATGTTGATATGTCGAGATTCCACATTGTTCTTGGGTACCTATATACTTTATTTCTAGGTGACTGCAAGAACAAACCTGCTAAGGGCTTAAATAGGGGGCCAAAGGGAATAACTCTACCACAATCTTTATTTGCCATCATCCCCATCATAATGATTTGATTGTAAATAAACATGAGGTCCAATATGGAGTAGAGGGCTGGGAAAATAACAACTGTAGGTGTTGGCAAATGGGTCATAGGTTTAGTAGTACTTTGCCACAACCAGACTAATCAATTGAAGAAAGAATTTCTTTCTACCAAGCATTGAACTGGAAGGAGGCCTTTGTGCTTTCCAGTAGAAACTGGTGCACCAGTAGAAACTGGTTTTGGCCTACCAGTAGAAACTGGTTTTGGCCTACCAGCAGGAACCTGGTTTGTTCTTGCAGGAGAATAGAACTTTGCCCGACCTAAGAATACTCGCTTTGTGGGACAATTGATTTGTCTGAGTGACCATGAGTAGCATTGTCCCAAAATTGGTTCCTTTGAGGGATATTTCCCACACCATATAAATCATTAGCATATTGTGTCTCATAATAATTACAATCCTTAATGAGATGAAGATAACTACCACATACAAAACAAGACTTTGAAGCAGAAGAATTATTTTTCCTAAAATGACTTGCCTTTTTATTAAAATAACCATTCTTATTACAAGAAGTCCTAGAAGTGTTTTCATTCTTATCAGAACTCAAGAAAAAAATAGGTTAACTCTGAAAATAATGGTTTTGGATAGGTGTTCCAACATTTGGACTCAATCTCAGCTTCGACTCTTCAGATGTGGATACACTGGGAGTTGATGCGCTGGAGGTTTATTAGATTAGTTTTTTTTTTAGATTTTTAGATTAGAGTAGATTTATAGATAGTAGGGTTTAGCTAGATTAGATAGATTTTTTTTTAGGATTGATTCATTTGACTTGGGCTCTGAAGATTTAACCTCATGAATCACTAGAGGTAAAGTCATTTGTAGTTGACCTTGTGGAAGGGACTTCGTCACTGTTATCACAAGAGACAAAGTCATTAGACTCAGAATTAAAGTCATCAGAGGTTAGAGGGACTTTTGTACCATATGACATATTTGTGGATTCATCCAAGTCAATTCGTGATCTGATAGAGGAGTGTTAAGTCTACAGAAAGAAGGTGGAGGCACAAAAGTTTCATCTATCAGCTTTTGGCAAACCTTATTGAAGAGGATACTTCCACTTCTTCAGTTGTTAGTGGTAAATTCACATAAATGCAGAGTCATCCATCCTAACGTATTTTCATTTTTATAGTATTAATTACCAAACCCACTTTTGTTCTAACAGACTTAGAAACTATCAATTATTTTAAACAGGTTTTTAGAAGTAGATGTCTCTTCTTAGTCTTTGCTAATGATTATCCCAGTTTAGTCTGCAAATCTTTTTTGCTATTCTGCTTCAAATTTTTCTTTCAGATGTTTCAGTGATTAGTTGTATTTTCTAATTCAATAAGATAATACTCTATTCTTTTCTTCATATCCTACGATTTTGATGATAGACTCTCTTTTGTTTTTCTAATGTTTTAAGAGAGTTTTTATAAGCGAACCTGTATATAGTACTCATTATATTTTTCATTTAGATATTTTATTTTTTTTGAAGATTATTAATTTATGTCACAAACCAAAAGGACAGTTTTATACTCAGAGGTTATGACCTATGAGAGCAAATTCTCCAGCTAAGGCAACAATTCCGCATCCCTCTAGCGGAGCATTGTTAGAGCTATCAGTACCATTCCCAGTGATCAAGCTAATATACTTCTAGCAGCACCTTCTTACAAGCTGCACCACATCCAACAACCATCTCCATACTCTTTTGGGAGCAGAAACCCATCATCCCAAGGATTCATGTTCTTTTCCATTCTCCAATGAGTAATGTTATTAGGCTTTTAGTATCAGCCTCTTTTTCCCTCCCCCCCCCCCCCCCCCATAGTTCTGGATCTTAAATGATTGAATATCTCTTATTCATTTTCCCACTTTTACTATGCTATTCTCTTGCAAAGTGCCATTTTTGCAAGCACTTATACATATATTTGATTTTCTGTTGAACCTAGCAGCTTCTTTCTATATAAAACTCATTCTTCCTTCTAGCCTTTTTCTCGAAGACTTATTCACCTTGACTGACAACTTAAGCCATTTGCCATTTGATTTCCATTCTTTTAAGTCCAATTTTTTATCTGCTCAAAATCTTCATAAAGCTACTTGTTATTCTGGTTCACTTTCAGCTACAAAAGAGTGAAGGAACATTTTGAGCACCATTACCAGACGGTGAGATTCTAGCTTAGAAATTGTGAGGCAGAGTATAGTAGTAGATGAGGAGAAGCTTGGGCTTTTGCATATGACATCTTTTTGCAGTACTAGTGACCTAAAAATGCAAAAATGGCTTGAGATTGACTTGAGGAATGAGTAGGTATTTCCTTTGATATCTTATCTCAAGAAGTCTTAACTTGTAGTACAAATCATCAAAAAGAAGTAGTTCAAGTCCTCCTTTGGTTTTTTGGTCAAAGCCACCTGTGACCAGTTGAAGGCACAAACCTTTGAGAAAACTTAAGTATTGATTCTTCATCATCAGGCTGGCTTTGAGTTGGGTTGAAGTGACTGAGAATCTTCTGCTTCCTGTCATACCCTTTGTGGCAATCCTTTGATTCACGAATTCTGAACTCTGGGATTTTAAATTCTTGCTTTGCCATGGACTTTCTCAGCTTTTTGGATTTGGCTATTTACACCAAACTAGCTTTGACTGGCTTTACTATATCCTTTTCTTCATCCATATAATGGAATATCAGCCACCCTGATCTCTGGAATGACTGTGTGTAGCAAGGGGTTTTTGCCTTTCGATTCCCTCTAAACAGAAATGTGTTCATTGCAGTAGTTGGGGGAAAAGAATATGACCTTCAATCATGATTCTTCCAGTCCTTTGTATGTTGTTGCCATTTTGAATCACTTCTCAGATATTTTCATATCATTGTTTTGTGATCAGTATTCCATATTCGTAGCCCAGTCCTCATATCATCATTCTTCAATTATAGAAAATTTGCTTTGTTGTTCGTGATAGTGGTGATCGTGTGAGTTGAATGTTTTGCTGTTGTTGTGGTTGAGCATTGTCATTATTAATATCAGAAGCATCATCATCATGGTCAGACATCTTGAAAAGGTTGTTGGTAGGATATTGGGCAAAACTTTTCATGATGTTGATAAATTGAATAATGTAATCACAAACCCACAACTGAATGGACACTAAGTCACTCACTCCTCATTCTGTTCTGTTGGATCCCACTCTAGATAGATCTTTACTGCCTGTTAAGGATGGTGATTAACCTATGTAATCACAAGCTAATCACAAGAGAGACTCTTGCTAAACAAAGCTAATGTCTATGCGGAAATTAGACAAAGCTTATAAGAAGAACAAGACTATTAAACTAAAAGATCCTTCTATGGATTTCTATTGATTAACAAGGAGAAGAATTATCTTTCTCGAATGTGGGTTGGGTTTCTTATATACTACTGAATCCCTAACCGCCTGTTACACAAAACGCGTCAAAGAGATATGCACTATCCTTTCCTAAGATAGCTCAAGCATATCCTTATCACTAACTAACTATACTACTAACCCGGATCTATTATAATACTACCAGGACTAACTATTGTTCTACCAGCAGGAACCATATTTGGTCTGCCAGCACTAACTATGAAGTTATCCTTACCAGTAGGAACTACATACCTACCAGTAAGAACTTATACTCTACCAGTAGGAACTACATACCTACTAGTAGTAACTAACTATTACAATATTCCTAACAAAAAATAACATCAAGAATAGTTTTAGATTACTCAGAATAACGCATATGCGCAAGATTGAAGTCGAAACACGGACCCCCTTTTGGTTCTTGATCCTAGCCGAATACCAAACACATGCGAATCCTCAAACCTAAAACTTTTTGATCAATCAAACCTTTATAAAAACACTTGTATTTACTTTCTTTTAGCTTGATCTTCAATAAAAACCCAAGAATCAATCAAAATCAAGATCTTCAAGAAAATCACTTGCATGTTGAATTTTTGTGTTATAGATGATAGTAGGATGGTAATGGAAGTGATTTATGGTGGTAGAAAGAATTTTAATGGAGGATCCATGGTAGTGATGGTGAACCGTGTGTGAGGAGAGGGGAAGAGAAGAGAGATTTTTGATTTTCTGTGTTTATTGTATTAGCAAGAAGTGAATGAGAAAAAAAGATGTCGATGTATGTATAAAAAAGGGATTGTTTGGGTCGGTTATCAAAAGGGGTGTTTGGGCCGGCCCCTTTATTAGGCTTGGTTTCTCTTATTTTTTTGTCAGTCCATTAAGTATTATCTAGTTAAATGGTTAGGCCCAAAATCTATTTAATAAGAACGGTGCGCTTTAAAAGAAACCGTTTTATTTTAACACGGACAGCTAAGACAAGAAATTAATCAGGGAGCACAAAAAGAAAATAATCAAACTCTCGGGACATGATATAGAAATTTTAAATTCTTAGAACGCTTAAACGGATCTAATCCTAAACATGACTCGCGTTTAGCTAGAACGAGAAATTTCACCAAAACGGCTAAAAAGTAAAACACAGAATTTTATTCAAAGTAAAAAATAGGAACGGAGTTGAGATTTAATATAGATCATAAAATACGAGATGTTACATACATGGCCCCTATACTTTATTCTTTACAAAATCCACCCCTTTAACCCAATGATTCAATCTCTTCTTCATCTTCCATTCAACCTCTTCCACCACCATCACACCACCTTACCTCCTCCTCCCAACCACTACTTTCTCTACTCTCCGCCACTAGTGGACCTCACTTCTCTCTCCACACTTCCCTACCACTCATGAGCTAGACAACTTTTTAAACAAACAACATCCAACAAATCTTCATATATCCAAAATTCAAAACTAATAAAAAGAAACCAAAACCTTCACAACAATAAAAAAACTGAGATCTTCATATATCTAAATATTACAAAATCATCCTCTCCACAAACATATTTAAAATTCGTATATCTTCACAAATGAATCTGAACATAAAATTCGTATATCTTCATGAGTGAAATGCCATGCTCTCGAGATCTAGCAGCTGTGGCTGACCATTTACTCTGTTGGCTTCACACTACCAACCAAAACAAGAGCTATACAAGCACTAAGAAATGACAAGTTAACTAACCGTTCCATCAACTGACGCAGAAACCAAACGAGTAGTCATCCATTAACACATCGATAGATCGATCACTTCCCTATCGTTACTACCAACAAATTGAACTCCATTTATTAACTTATTAATAGGAAATTTGAGAGGTTCCTCTGCATAGTACACTTCACCTCTCCCAACCTTTGTAGTATCGATTCTCAATACATGTTTTCTAATTCATACAACAAGGACTTCCTAAAACACGTAAACACAGCTTATAAGTGAAGTTTTCTTTCATACAACTATCAGATAATAAATACTATATCAATGTATGAAAGTGAAAGCATCCTATAGCTAAAATTTAATCATGGAGAAAAGATTATACTTGTTTATGACAGTGCCAACAAAATCGGGGATGAACAAATTCAGTTTCTACTTCAATCTGAAGAGCAATAACTATATCCCCTGTTATTTGTTGCTTATCGTCCTCATCTTTTCCTTCTATGATTTTCCAAACAAAGACCCGTCCATCTATGCTCGCACTGCAAAAAAAGTTTCTTTAAAGCCAGAAACTTCCAAATAAAAGTTAAAAAAATAGTAACAGAAAAATCTCTTACCCAGCTAGAAGATCAACATCCTCAGCAAAGAAATCCATATCCGTAACCCTCTAAAAATCACAGATAATCACTGAATCAATAAGAATACTTGAAGCAAATATATCTAAAATAACGATAATTTTTAACAAACAGCACACTCAGATTCAATGAGCGTGCTTCTCCTTGCTACTATTTCATTACTTAGTTGCTAAATAATCAGTTTAGTAGTAGCTGGTGCAACGCTAACTAACAGGGATAGAGTTAATCAAGTGTGCACCCTTACCTCAGCTTAAATTCTTAAATACCCACATATCTAACACCAGAAAAAGTTAGATCTTCAGAGAGCCAAAGCAAACCTCAACGCTATATCTAGCACTACGTTTTAATACGCCTAGTAATCAAATTTTGATTAATCGTCACCTTCTTATCACTCAGTCAAACACTCCTAGTGAGCTCTTCAGTATCATAAAATTGTAGCAGTATTCATATACATATGCATTATAAGACTTTCTGTTACACATAGCAGCAGCAGAGCACTACAACAAATCTATGTCCAATAACTAGTAATCTCGTGCCATAATTAGGCTATGTTTGGCAAAGCTATCAAGCAGCTACATTTAGGATATGTGTAAAACGCTCCAAAAAGCTCATCGCAAAATACAGTCATATCATACCTGATGTAAACCTTTAAGCAATACTACAAACCCACATATGTTTACTTTAGGATGCTCGACTCATATTCATTCAAGTAAAAAACAAATGGGTTAAGAGCAAACCTTGCAGCAACCCCAGGAGAGTAAGGTATGAAGTAGTGTAACATGCTAACTGTTAGACTGTTGCAAACGATGATGCATTATATGTAAGATTAGTTCGTCCTTGCAGCAACCCCAAAGTGAGAATTTACATGATTAGTTAGAGTCTGCGCTTCTGTCCTCACAACCCGCGTAATCAGATTACCATTAACACTAGCTTGCGAACACACAACACCACCAATTGCCCTACGTTTCGACACACAAAAGTTCTGTCTTTTAAAAGATATAAACGAAACCACATTTCTAACTGAAGCATTTTTACAAACAGTTGGTGTGCAAAACACATAATGTAGCTCAAAAAACACATAACACTAGCTTGCGAACACACAACACGTATTAGCATATCAAGATTCACAAAACCCACAAATATTTCTGCAAAATAACAAAAGGGTATTCATCAGTTTTTTTATTTTGTCAACATTTTCACATATGGGTTGAGTTGTACTAAAAACGGATTTGAGATGGAGGGTGTGCTGCCCGATGAGGATGATGGTGTTGTTAGATTTAAGGACCAAATGAAACCCATTTTGGATGGTTTAGGTGAATGAGGGAATTGGGATCTTTTGAAGATCCAGTGATGAAAATGGAGTTAACTATGTTGAATTGGACTTAGGGAAGTGAAAATGGTTAAAGGGTAAAAAATGTTAATAAATAAAGTATAAGGGCTACATATTATTTGGCAAAAAGAATCAAAACTGGAAAAATATATTAAAATCTTGCCACGTCAGCCTTTTTGTTAATCATGGCTACAATAGAAAGATTAGCAAAGTATAGGCATATAAAAGAATAATTAAAAGATGAATGCCTACAAAAAGAAAACGAGGACACTTCAATGCATTTTTAGAGCATTAACCCAATATTCTTTTCTTCTTCACATTTATAGCAACACCCTGTACCTACAAAAGGTCTTATTCACACACCCTTATTTAATATAAAATAATATAATTGAAAAATTACAGCCAACCATGTGATATTTTGGACCAACTTAAGATTCTTTTATTTTTTTGAAAAATAATATTTAGAGTAAACTACAAATAATGTCTTTGTGGAATAAATAAAGAGTAAGGATTCTTTAAAGTTCATTTGAACTTTAGAGGTAAAGTTTCATCAGGTAAAATTCTTTCACAAAGATAAAAAACTAGGTTCGCAGTAGGCCCCTGCTATTATCTTTGTGAGAGAACTTTACCTCTAAAGTTCAAATAAACTTTAAATGATCCTTACTCATAAATAAAGTAATAAATTAGCATTTCACATAATTTTTTTAGTAATCTATATGGATGGAATAAATAAAGTATTAAATTATTTAATTTGATCAAAATTATAAATTATATGATTTGATTAAAGTAATAGCTATAAATTATTTGATTTGATTAAAGTAAAAACAATGAATTATTTGATTAAACAATAAATTATTTGATTTGACAAAAGTAGTAAATTATTTGATTTGACTATACAAAAATCTGAATCTAAGTTTTTCGTATATACAAGCTTCAAGATACGAGTTTTATAGAATATACAATTCTCTTTAAAAACATACACTTCACCAGAGTAATTCTCTCTAAAAAATCATTGACGAGTTCTTCACAGTCGACCTCAATTACATCACCATTTTTCACATATCATGTACAATATTGAACCTTTCGAGTATATTTTGCGTCTTATTAGGCACCCTTTTATATTTATATTTTAGGTGTTAAATCTCGCGAAGATCTAATAGAATATGTGCGACATTTGACACACTATCTTAGTTATGTCATTACGATCAAAAGAAGTAATAAAAAATCAAGTGGCTATATGTCTAAGGTTTATCTTTAGTGTGACCGAAGTGGTGTATACAAAAACAAAAGTCAAAACATTAAAGAGACTTCGAAATTGATATTAAGAATAAAAAAACAAAAAAAGAGATCGTAGTTGAAAAAAAAATCATTTGTCCGTTTGAACTGTTAGGTGAATGTCACACCTTAAAATATCGCAGCAGAAGGTAAATGGGGTATGAATTCATAGCACAAAGAAACAAGATATAAAGAACGACCTCTATATGAGTCGTTAAAAATACACGTTTGATTTCATTAAAAGTTTAATCATAAGGACAAAGATTCAAGAGTTCACAATGTACGTAAATGAAAGAAGATTTTAATACATAAGCAAACGTTAAAAGTAATGCAAGAAATCTTCAACATTACGAGACCGCAAAATGTGACTCTATGATGCTCCAAAATGCTACTGAGAGTGTGCTACGGACCTAAGAAATACATTGTAACACCCAAAAATATTGCAGCGGAAGGGTAACCGGGGGCGTTACTTCATAATACACAAGCGCAAGATGTAAGAGAACGACCTCTACATGAGTCGTTTAAAAAAGGTACTCTTGTTGATACATTAAAATTTAAATAAGTTTTTAACAAAGCGGTCTCATAAGTTTGCATCAAAAGAAAATCATAATTTGGATACAACAACGAGAATAGTTAAGTGCAAAGTAAAAATCCATGAAATGTAGCTATGATGAATGAGGACACCAATGCACTTCGTAGCCATCCTTACAGGTTAAGCACTTGAGAAATACATGCTTAAAATGTCAACTTAAAGTTGGCGAGTTCATAGGTTTAAGTAAACATTATGTGTGGACCGCAAGATTTAGAGTGTATGACATGTAACTAATTCAATGCCATGTAAAGTGTAATTACGATTGCGCTATGCTCATGACACCGAATTTACAACAAGAGTGTATGCAAATCAATGCAAAGTGAATTGTCCATGTAGGTGTCCAGCCCGAGACCACCTAGAGTTCCCAAATAATATACGTTCGTTTGATATGGTAAGGCGTTTTGTTTACCCGGACGGGGATGGCAATCCCAATAGATCTATTTACGATATTCGTGCTTACATAAAGTAATTAACGGTTCATGATAATGGGCATAGTGGGTTATCGGTACTTAGGTTAATTCGTAATCATTTAAAAGCTACTTGCGTCCATGAGTAAAAACAAGCAATGTATCTCACCCAGATATTTGTAAAACAACTGTAAACAAGTTAAAGCGGGGTTATAAACCCACCTTAAGCGAAAGTAATGATTCGGGAATTAATCAATCAAGGGAAATAGCACAATGGTTCCAACACGCGACCTAATTAATAACAGGTCGATTTAGTATTATGCATATGAAATGAAATGATGCAAATGTATTTTTATAACCTTGTATCACCATTTACATGTTTGCGTTTTATTTTTATAAGTCAAAATAAGCTTTACGTCAAAGTTCGCTATTTATTTTCATGTTTTAATACTTTACAAAAATTCCCAAGTATCCAACTTTAACAAATCATAACTCACTCGTTTCTTATCATTTTTAGAAACTTCTGACTCGTATGAAAAGTGTTTAGATATTACCACAACATTTCTTAGTACTTTATACCTCATTCGGACACTAAAACCCTCAAAAATGATCCCGAAGTTACACGACCAACCATCATTTTAAAGAAAAATATATGCTGAAACTTTTATAAAAACTCAGTTTTCGTCAAACTTTGAAAGGCCGTAACTTTTTCGTTACAAGGATTCACGACGCGTGCAAATACAATCTAAAAACGGGAGTATGAGGACTACAAAAAGTCTGTAAAGCGTTTTTATCAGTTTGGACATTAAACGGGTCAAAAACGTGCACGAAGACGTGACATCAGAAATAAAACGAGCAGTTTTTCAGGATACACAAATTTTTGTCCGATTTTTAAATGAGCATAACTTTTTCTTTATAAGCCCGATTTTAACGATTCAAGCGGCCACGCGAAGCATATATTGTCTAATTTCTAAAAAAAATACTAAATGTTGTAAAACCCGACATCTTGTTGCCTAGAAAAATGCTTAAAGGACAGCCCCATTACAAAAAGCTAATTCTTAGTTTTTCATCACTTTTCGCCAACAATTCCAACAACTCCATAATAATCCTAATCTCTTCCACCAATATACATCAAGAACACATCTAAGAACATACTAATATTTTTATAATCATATTTACACTATAAATCAAACACAAATAATTACAAGCCGGGAGTAGGATTGCCACTCACGATCACGTCGGAAAATCCTAGAACTTCTTGCGAGTATTCTTCACATGTATCATCAATAAGATTGACTCGGTTTAATGACTCGATGTTATTATATGAAATAGGAGTATCACTACACTTAAGAGTCAAAGATTGGTCATCATGTCTAAGGGTTATTTCCCCTTCGTAGACATCTATCAGAGCATGAGCCGTACTAAGAAAAGGTCTCCAGAGTATCAACGGTACTCGAGGATTGGCTATAAAATCTAATACTACAAAGTCGGCCGGAAAGTAGAATTTTCCAACTTTTACAAACACATTTTTGGCTACACCGGTTGGTTTTGAAATTGTACGGTCGGCTAATTCTAACACCATTTTAGTATCATTAAGGCCGAGAGTCTAAGCTTCTTCCATATAGAAAGAGGCAATGAAATGATGCTAGCACCTAAATCGCTAGGGCTAAGCAATAATCAAACTTCGAAAAGTCGCATGGAATGAGAAATCGACCGGGGTCACCAAGCTTTTTCGGAAGCTTTCTGAGGACAACCACACTACAATTTTCATTCAAAGGTGTATTAGTTAACTCAATTAACTTGTCTTTTGTAGGTAAGCAATTTCTGAACATCGAGCAAATTAGTCAAATGAATAGACGTCCGCGAAACTTAGCTCAAAATGAAGGTCACAGAAAATTTCCATAAACTTTGAAGCTAAAATATCATCCTTTTCTCGGAGCTTCTCTTTTGCAAGTCTTGAAGGGTAAGGCAAATTAGTCTTGGTCTTTTTAGCAACAAAAGGCTCATCATTGGTTCTATTGTCTTTGTTTTGTTCTTGGACCAAAGGAGTTTTGGATTTCTTCGGTGCTTGGAAGCACGTATCCTTTGTCACCCCCCTGTTCCTTTTCCAACAACCGTGGTGGAATCGTAGGTCCATCATATGAAACACCACTTCGAGTGGTAATGGCCTTGGCTTCATTCCTAGGGTTTGGTATGGTGTTGCTTGGAAGAGAACCCGAACTCGAAGCATTGTTATTGTGATAATTTTGCATAAAACTTAACATCATGTTTTGAAAATCATCTTGCTTCTTTTGAGAATCATTATAACTCCTTTGAAAATCATTTTGATTTCTTTGAAAGTTATCCAATTTCATTTGTAAATTATTCTTATTAGCATCATTAGCTTTCGTGTAAGCTTCAAATTTCGAGTTTGTCACCAGAGCTTGTTAAACGGGGGCTTGATAAGCCGGAGCTTGATGGTTTAAGCCCGAGTTATTGTTAGCTCCTTGGTGAACTTGATTCCTTTGGTTCCTATTGTTGTTATACCCTTGGTTTTGGTTATACCCTTGATGGTTCCTATTGTTGTTTTGTATTTGGTTGGGTAAAAACCAAACCGGGTATGGTCCATTTGTTAGCCACACTATGAGGAACGGTATCCGGAATTTCCTTGAACAAATTACAACGACGGCTGTTGTTAAAATTTGGTGAAGATTATCATGAAAACGAGAAATTATATCCTCCACTGTTACAGGCCAATTATCCGCAGTTATGATTAGCACCAAAAGTAACACATATTTCCTCAACTGCTTTGACGGTAGCGGGAGTCGTAACAACTAACACTTTCATCTCATTAATAGACTTTTCTAATCGACTTATCCTAATTTCCATTTTATCTTCGAGAGTTGCAGCAATTTGTTGAAGTTCGAAAGAATTAGAGGGTGAAGAAGAAGAAGGAGGAGCATTCGTACTCACTCTTGACACGGCGTTCCGTGAATGTCAAACTTTTATCTTACTCTTGATTATACGTAAACAATCATTAGGCATCTTATCCAAAAAATAACCTCCTACAGCGGAATTCAACGAATCTTAGTCATTGTAATTCAAAGCATTATAAAACGTGTCGATTTGATGTGTTAACGAAAAACCATGATGAGGACAAGCACGTAGAAGATCCTTGAAACGATCCCATGCCTCGTAAAATGTTTCGTTGGCTTATTGGCGAAAGTTCGTTATCTCATTGCGGAGATTAGTCGTTTTTTAAGGTGGGAAAAATGTATGGATAAACTTTGAACAAGATCATCCCAAGACAAAATGAATTGAGGGGAGCTCTTTGTCTAGCCATGTTTTTACCACTTCCATCAAATCAAAAAACGGGAAAAGCAAAAGCTTAACCGTTGTGCTAGGCACATTTTAAAATTGAAAATTATTGGTGATCTTTTCAAAATATCAGATATGACCATGAGGATCCGTTTTGTCACCATCACCATAAAATTTGTTAGATTGAACAAGGGTGATGAGACTCGGTTTAAGTTCAAAATTATCCGCTTGAAACGGAGGAATAACAATAGCATCCTCAAACCCCCCTAGTGGGTGCTTGAAGGAGCTCGCCCATGGTACGATTGTCGGCCATCGGTATCTCGGGTACCTCAACAATAACCGGTGTTAATTGTTGTTGTTGATGACGGTTACGGTTACGGGTTTGAGAACGAGTGCGCATGCACTAAAAATATAAAAAGAAACAAAAAATTACACTAATTTTTTTTGGATTTTTCAATTTATTCATGATCTATTTTAACGGACAACGAGATGACAACTTAAACCAAATAATCAAATTTCTTCAACGGTACACGAAAAAATTTTTTTTTTACTTCTTTAAGAGAGTCGTCCCTCGTAAATGACACAAATGACAAGTTTTTAAATCTTTGGTTTGGAAACTTATTGATGGATAATACCTCAATCTGAAGGTAATATTATGTTGGGTGTTCTTTTTACCAACGTGTTTATTTTAATTATTTTTTATGGACAAATTTTTAAATTTTTAATTTTTTTATATGATAAATTATACTAATAAAAGAAAAGAAATATTTTTTTACTTTTTATATTTTTTTACTTTTTTTTGTATTTTTAAATGTTTAAACAAAAACCAAACTTTCGAAAACGAAAGGGTCTTCAAATCATGATCAAACTTCAAACGAAAGAATCTTAATCACAAATCCCCGGCAGCGGCGCCAAAAATTGATTCGTTAAAACCAACACATGTAAATATAAAATATAATATGATGAAAAATTACCAAATTACCCTTGAGGACAAAGGTAAAAAGGAAAATCTTCACAAATATATATAAATATATATATATATATAATATATTATATATAATTATATATATATATTATATATATATAATACGATATTAAACCGGGAAGTAAGATTCCCGGGTCCGTTTATTCCCTAACGATTTATGAATTGAATCCACGATTTGTGTTGTTCGGACAATGATTTGAATTGGAAACAAAGATTGATTTGATTATCTATATCTACTAATTAAAAACAACAATTAAAATAAGCAAACAATAACAATTAAACTAGAAAACAAATAACGGGCACGAAGAAAACGCGACAAATAAGCAATTAAACTAAATTTTAAGCCTACGAAAGCAAATTTAATTTCTAAACCTAAATTAAGATAAAAGAAAATTTTAAGAAAAAGAAAATTATTTTTTTTTAATTATTTTTGTATTTATATGACTTAAAGAACTAGATTAAATGAATAAAACCTAGAAAATTAGCAAATTTAATTTCCTAAAAATTCTAAAATATGATTTTCTACTAACTTAGTTTAAAAGAGGTAAAATATTAATAAAACTTAGAAAACTATTTTTAACTACTTTTAATAATAAAATCCTATTTTATAAAACTAATTTTAAAAAGTGAAAAATAGAAATTAAAGTTCTAAAAAGGTAAAAATGAATATAATGAATGTAAACCTAAAAGTAATTATTCTAAAACTAAAAACTATTTTTTGTAATTTTTTCTAAAAACTTTTTACTATTTTTTATGGCTTTTTAAATATTTTAACTTTTGAAAATTAATTAAAATAACCAAAAAGATTATGAAAAACTTCTAAAAAAAACAGAAAAATGCGTAAAATCTTAAGAATCCTAAGAAAGAAAGCTGGCTAGCCTCAACTTATCAATAAGCACTAAAAAGCACCAAAATCTAATCGTAGGATCTTATAAGATTTTAGATTTTTCCTGTTTTTTTTAGAATTTTTCATAATCATTTGTTATTTTTAATTAATTTTCAAAAGTTAAAAAATTAAAAAAAACCATAAAAAATATAAAAAGTTTTTAGAAAAATACAAAAAAATAGTTTTTAGTTTTAGAATAATTACTTTTAGGTTTTACATTCATTAAAATCATTTTTACCCCTTTTAGAACTTAATTTCAATATTTTCACTTTTAAATTAGATTTTTATAAAATAGGATTTTATTATTAAAAGTATTAAAAATAGTTTCTAAGTTTTTATAATATTTGTATACTTCTAAGTTAGAAAATCATATTTTAAATTTTTAGAATTAATTGCTATTTCTATGAATTTTAATTCAATAATTAGTTTTTCTTAAGTCCATAATAAATACAAAAAAAATAAAAAAAAATAATTTCTTTTTCTTAAAATTTTCTTTTATCATAATATTAGGGTTAGAAATGTAAATTTGCTATCTTACTTAAAGATTAGTTTAATTGCTTATTTCGCGTTTTTCCTCGTGCCCGTTCTTTTGTTTTCTAGTTTAATTGATTATTGTTTCTTCAATTTAATTGTTGTTTTTAATAGTAGATATAGGATAATAAATTCAATCTTTGTTTCCCAATTCAAATCATTGTCCGAACAACAACGTATTCTATTACATAAATCGATAGGATAACGCCCGGAATCATACTTCCTCCGGTAAATATACGGATTATATATATATAAATAGATATATATATAATATATACTATATAATATAATATATAATATATATAAATATATCTTTGTGAAGATTTTCTATCTACCTTTGGTCCTCAAAGGGTATTTGTAATTTCATTTCATATAATAATTTATTATTACGTTGTGTTTGATCTCTCTCTCTCTACAATCAATTTTTGGCGCCGTTGCCGGGGATTTGTGATTAAGATTCTCTCGTTTGAATTTGTTGATCGTGATTTGAAGACCCTTTCGTTTTCGGAAGTTTTGTTTTTGTTTAAAAATTCAAAAATACAAAAAAAATTATAAAATATAAAAAGTAAAAAATATTTTCTTTTCTTTTATTAGTATAATTATCATATAAAAAAATTAAAAATATAAAATTAGTCCTATAACAAAAATAAATAAACAAAGTGGTAAAAGAACACCAACAAATAATACCTTCAATTGAGGTTATTTATCCATCAATAAGTTCCCAACTCTGAATAAAGATTCAAAAACTTGTTCCTTTTGTGTCATTTACGAGGTACGACTCATCTTAAGAAGTAAAATTTTTTAAGAGTTACCGTGAAGTAAATTTGATTATTTGGTTTAAGTTGTCATCTCGTTGTCCGTTAAAATAGATCATGAATAAATTGAAAAATCCAAAAAAATTAGTGTAATTTTTTGTTTCTTTTTATATTTTTAGTGCATGCGCACTCGTTCTCAAACCCGTAATTGTAATCGTCAACAACAACAATTAACACCGGTTATTGTTGAGGTACCCGAGATACCGATGGCCGACAATCGTACCATGGGCGAGCTCCTTCAAGCACCCACTAGGGGGGTTTGAGGATGCTATTGTTATTCCTCCGTTTCAAGCGGATAATTTTGAACTTAAACCGAGTCTCATCACCCTTGTTCAATCTAACAAATTTTATGGTGATGGTGACAAAACGGATCCTCATGGTCATATCTGATATTTTGAAAAGATCACCAATAATTTTCAATTTTAAAATGTGCCTAGCACAACGGTTAAGCTTTTGCTTTTCCCGTTTTTGATTGATGGAGTGGCTAAAACATGGCTAGACAAAGAGCCCCCTCAATTCATTTTGACTTGGGATGATCTTGTCTCAAAGTTTATCCATACATTTTTCCCACCTTAAAAAACGACTAATCTCCGCAATGAGATAACGAACTTTCGCCAATAAGCCAACGAAACATTTTACGAGGCATGGGATCGTTTCAAGGATCTTCTACGTGCTTGTCCTCATCATGGTTTTTCGTTAACACATCAAATCGACACGTTTTATAATGCTTTGAATTACAATGACTAAGATTCGTTGAATTCCGCTGTAGGAGGTTATTTTTTGGATAAGATGCCTAATGATTGTTTACGTATAATCAAGAGTAAGATAAAAGTTTGACATTCACGGAACGCCGTGTCAAGAGTGAGTACGAATGCTCCTCCTTCTTCTTCTTCACCCTCTAATTCTTTCGAACTTCAACAAAATTGCTGCACACTCGAAGATTCAAAGGAAATTAGGATAAGTCGATTAGAAAAGTCTATTAATGAGATGAAAGTGTTAGTTGTTACGACTCCCGCTACCGTCAAAGCAGTTGAGGAAATATGTGTTACTTTTGGTGCTAATCATAACTTCGATAATTGTCCTTTAACAAGAGGAGGATATAAATTTCTCGTTTTTCATGATAATCTTCACCAATTTTAACAAACAGCCGTCGTTGGTAATTTTGTTCAAGGAAATTCCGGATACCGTCCTCCTAGTGTGGCTAACCAAATGAGACCACCCGGTTTTACCCAACCAAATACCCAAAACAACAATAGGAACCATCAAGGGTATAACCAAAACCAAGGGTATAACAACAATAGGAACCAAAGGAATCAAGTTCACCAAGGAGCTAACAATAACTCGGGCTTAAACCATCAAGCTCCGGCTTATCAAGCCCCCGTTTAACAAGCTCTGGTGACAAACTCGAAATTTGAAGCTTACACGAAAGCTAATGATGCTAATATGAATAATTTGCAAATGAAATTGGATAATTTTCAAAGAAATCAAAATGATTTTCAAAGGAGTTATAATGATTCTCAAAAGAAGCAAGATGATTTTCAAAACATGATGTTAAGTTTTATGCAAAATTATCACAATAACAATGCTTCGAGTTCGGGTTCTCTTCCAAGCAACACCATACCAAACCCTAGGAATGAAGCCAAGGCCATTACCACCCGAAGTGGTGTTTCATATGATGGACCTCCGATTCCACCGCCGGTGGTGGAAAAGGAACCCGAGGTGACAAAGGATACGGTGCTTCCAAGCACCGAAGAAATCCAACCTCCTTTGGTCCAAGAACAAAACAAAGACAAAGAACCAATTGATGAGCCTTTTGTTGCTAAAAAGACCAAGACTAATTTGCCTTACCCTTCAAGACTTGCAAAAGAGAAGCTCCGCGAAAAGGATGATATTTTAGCTTCAAAGTTTATGGAAATTTTCCGTGACCTTCATTTTGAGCTAAGTTTCGCGGACGCTCTCATTCATATGCCTAAATTTGCTCCAATGTTCAAGAAATTGCTTACTAACAAAGACAAGTTAATTGAGTTAACTAATACACCTTTGAATGAAAATTGTAGTGTGGTTGTCCTCAGAAAGCTTCCGAAAAAGCTTGGTGACCCCGGTCGATTTCTCATTCCATGCGACTTTTCGAAGTTTGATTATTGCTTAGCCCTAGCCGATTTAGGTGCTAGCATCAATCTCATGCCTCTTTCTATATGGAAGAAGCTTAGACTCTCGGGCCTTAATGATACTAAAATGGTGTTAGAATTAGCCGACCGTACAATTTCAAAACCAACCGGTGTAGCCGAAAATGTGTTTGTAAAAGTTGGAAAATTCTACTTTCCGGCCGACTTTGTAGTATTAGATTTTATAGCCGATCCTCGAGTACCGTTGATATTCGGGAGACCTTTTCTTAGTACGGCTCATGCTCTGATAGATGTTTACGAAGGTGGAAAATAAGCCCTTATACATGAGAACCATCTTTGACTCTTAAGTGTGGTGATACTCCTATTTCATATAATAACCTCGAGTCATTAAACCGAGTCGATCTTATTGATGCTACATGTGAAGAATACTCGCGAGAAGTTCTAGGATTTTCCGACGTGATCGTGAGTGGCAATCCTACTCCCGGATATGATCCGATAGTTTCAAATTCTTCTCCAACCTCACACCATTCGTGGATAGTGATTTTTCTCCTTCTAGAAGAAGCCGATGCTTTTCTTGCTCTAGCCGACGATCCAACTTCACCGGAAGTTGATGAATCATATTATGACCCAGAGGGGGACATTCTTATTCTCGAAGCACTCCTTAATAGTGATCCTTCACCCCCTCCGAACTAAGGAAATTATTTGCCCGAATTTCGAAAAGAGCTTAAAGTAATTAAACCTATGAACAACAAATCTTCAATTGATGAACCTCCCGAGGTCGAACTTCAGGACTTACCGCCTCATCTCGAATATGCATTTTTGGAAGATAACAACAAGTTGCCCGTCATTATTGCCAAAGATTTGAGTGTCGATGAAAAGACCGCTCTCATAAAGGTTCTAAAGTCCTGAAAGCAAGCCATTGCTTGGAAACTCTCCGACATAAAGGGTATTAACCCGGAATTTTTGATCTAATAAAATTCTATGGAAGAGACAATTGAACCAGCGTCCAACATCAGAAAGGGTTAATCCAAAGATCCATGATGTCCATTAAGAAAGAGGATGAAAAACTTCTTACGCTGGATTAATCTTACCCAATCTCGGATATCCTTGGGTAAGCCCAGTGCACTGGTGTGCTGAAGAAAGGAGTGGATGACCAAAGTGACCAATGATGAAAATGGAATTATACCAACTAGCTTGTTACGGGATGGAGAGTAGTAATTGATTATCAAAATTGAGACGTAAGCTACCCGAAAAGACCACTTCCCCTTTGCCATTTATGGATCAAATGCGCGAGAGACTCGCAAGACATGAATACAATTTTTTTCCACGATGGTTTCTCGGGTTACATTCAAAATACCAATCGATCCGGAAGATCAGAAAAGACCACATTCACCTGCCCATACGGAATGTTTGCTTATCGCCGCATGCCTTTTGGCTTATGCAATGCACCAGGCACGTTTCAGAGGTGTATGATGGCAATCTTCCATGATATGATTGAAAAGACGATGGAAGTTTTCATGGATGACTTTTTAGTTTTTGGAAATTCTTTCTCTACGTACCTTTCTAATTTAGAAAAGATGCTTAAACGGTGTGAAGACACTAATTTGGCTCTAAAATTGGGAAAAGGCCATTTTCTGGTAAAAGTAAGGCATCGAACTTGGACACAAAGACTTCAAGAAAGGAATAGAAGTCTCGACAAAGCCAAATAGACCGTCATTTCATAAGTACGTCTCACCCAACTACTGTCAAGGGTATTAGAAGTTTTCTCGGACATGCATGTTTTTACCATAGATTCATCAAGGACTTTTCAAAATTTTCTTGACCCATGACCCATCTCCTTGAGAAAAACACTCCTTTCATTTTCTCCGAAGAATGCATTCAAGCTTTTCAGACCTTAAAGAAGAAATTAACCGAAGCTCCAATTCTGATTGCCCTCGACTAGGACCAGCCCTTTGAGCTTATGTGCGATTGCGAGCGACTATGCCATAGGTGCGGTTCTGGGGCAACGAATTGAGAAACACTTTAGGCCTATACATTATGCAAGCAAAACAATGACCGAGGCGGAATCGAAACTACTCACAACGGAAAAGGAAATGTTAGTTTGGTGTACGCTATCGAAAAATTCCAGTCATACCTCATCATGAATAAAAGCATAGTGTATACGAACCATTCCGCCCTTAAGTACCTATTTGCCAAAAAAAGATGCCAAGGCAAGATTGCTAAGGTGGGTTCTCCTCCTTCAGGAATTAAATTTCAACGTCATTAATACGAAAGGAGCTGAGAACCTCGCGGCAGATCATTTATCTAGACTTAAGAATCCTCATAAGGATGTGTTAGAAAACAAGAACATTAATGAACATTTTCCTTTAGAAACTCTTGGAGTTATATCTAGTAAAAGTACCCCATGGTTTGCTGACTATGCAAATTTCCATGCGGAGAATTTTATCATCAAAGGAATGTCAACTCAACAAAAGAGGAAGTTTTTTTAAAGGATTCAAATATTAAATTTCTTGGATGATCCCTATCTTTTTCGTACTAGTGCGGATCAAATATTAATCGATCGGTGTGATGCATGGGCAAGAACTAATTGATATACGACGAAAGGCTTGTCATGAAGGACCCACCGGGGGCCATCATAGTGCCAATCTCACCGCTCGAAAAGTATTTGATGCCGATTCTTTTGGCCAACCATATATCGAGATGCCCATACACCATACGATGATCAAATCTTGTGATACGTGTCAAAGACAAGGCAAAATTTCACAACGAGATGAGATGCCTCAAAACGCTATTCAAGTTTGTGAAATCTTCGATGTATGGGGTATCGATTTTATGGGACCATTTCCGTCTTCACATGGGAATAAATACATCCTCGTTGCCGTTGATTATCTTTCGAAATGGGTTGAAGCAAAGGCGCTCCCCACAAATGATGCTAGAGTTGTAGTAAAGTTTTTAAAGTCTCTTTTTGCCCGATTCAGAATGCCTAGAGCTATTATAAGCGATCGTGGGACCCATTTTTGTAATGATCAGTTTGCTAAAGTAATGTCTAAGTATGGGGTCACTCATCGTTTAGCTACCGCTTATCACCCTCAAACGAGCGGTCAAGTGGAGGTGTCCAATCGTGGCTTAAAACGTATTCTAGAAAGGACGGTTGGAGAAAACCATGCCTCGTGGTCCGACAAACTAGATGACGCTTTGTGGGTATTTCGTACCGCTTTTAAGACACCAATTGGTTTACAAACTAGTGTACGGGAAGTCTTGCCATTTACCTATCGAGTTAGAGCATAAAGCATATTGGGCTTTGAAACATGCTAACTTCTATCTTAAAACAATGGGTGATCACCGGAAGCTTCAACTTAATGAACTTAATGAGCTTCATGATCAAGCTTAAGAGGATTCTTTGATATATAAAGAGAGGACGAAGAAGCTTCACGACTCTAAGATCAAAAACCGCATTTTTAATGTTGGTGATCGAGTTTTACTCTTCAACTCTCATCTTAAGATATTCTCCGGAAAGCTTAAAACTCGTTGATCAGGACCTTTTACCATTACTCAAGTTTTTCCATACGGAACCATCGAGTTATCTCAAACTGATGGTCCAAACTTTAAGGTGAATGGTCATCGTGTGAAGCATTACTTCGGAGGGGACTTACCACCTAAGGTAGTCCAGGATCTCCACACCTTCCCCAAGGACGAATGAATTCGGGGATCGAGTCAAGCTATGTGACTCGGTTACCAAAAACAAAGCGCTTCGTGGGAGGCACCCCATGCTTATCCTTCTATCTTCTTTCTTATTTCTATTGTGATGTGAGGAGGCTTGTACTATTCCGATTCTCGTTGTTTGTGCTTATGATTAAATGCAGGATTGATCTAAAATTTTCTGAAGACTCTCGTGTTTGGTGTTTTATCTCGGTCCACTTGAGTTTCCTAGCCTTTGCTTGCCATTAGTTTGCTTAATTACACATACCGTTTTCTATTAAAACAAGACTTAAATGACAAAAAACGTACCAAAATACATTGTATTTGTATGTTTTCATTTATATTGTGCAGGAAACGGATATCCAACAAAAGGATGAAAAACGAAGCCAAAAATGACAAAACCGAGCACAGAATGGAAGATCGTGAAAAAGAAAAGTCAAGTCAAAGCCAAAAAGTCAAAGTCAAATGAAGTCAAAGTCAACCCCATGATACGGCATTGAAAAGAGCATTGAAAACCGAACCTGAAAACCTAATTGTCAAAAGTGGTCCCACCCGTACCCACCCAGTGGGCTCGGGTCAGCCCACTTATATATTACACTCATCTAAAACACAAAGTCTTTATCAGCCCATTTCCTTTCCATTTTAAATACTGGCCTAATTCATATAACTGGCCTAAACAATAAACCCCTAACAATCGTTACCCAAACCCATATACACCTCACATCGTTAGTCCTTAAAGGAC
>BQNB010105104.1:0-23675 GCA_026074375.1 Tanacetum coccineum
GACCTATACATTAGAGAGAAGACTTAAGCACACATGTATAACTCTTCAACATATCTCGACCTCAACTTACACTCGACTTCACATTCAGGATCTTCCAAACAGCCCTCATCTTGTCTACACGAACATTCGCCTTGAAATGGATAGTAGTAAGCTTTAATCTCACAGTTCTAGCAATGACCTCACAAAGCTAATTCACACGCCTTTCTCCTTTGCCAAACAACCTATTATTCCTCTCTTGCCACACAAAATAAGAAGAAGCTGCGAGAATTAAGGGACCAACTATACTAGTGACTGAATTACCTTTCGAAATAGGTAATAACCAGTCCATAGCTTCGTCCCACGTAGGAAGAATTCTTAACATATCAGCCATTTTAGTGGTTTGGAACTACACCTGAGACAAATAAGAGAAAGTAAAAAAGAGGTGGTCATGTGAATCAGGTTGGCATTTACAAAGAGGACATTTAAGCAGGTTTAAGTTAACATTATTTTCGACATCCCATTGCTTTAATTTATCTCGTGTCTGCAATTTCTGTCCCATAACGAGCCATAGGTCGAAAGCATGGCATGGAACACAAGCTGAAAACCAAACCACGTGAAACCATGGGACTTTGTCACACCGAGTCCTGATAGAATCCCAAGCTACACGAACAGAAAACATCTTCATTTGTCCATCATGCAACCTCCAACACACTTTATCCTAAGAATCATGTGTTAAAACAGAAATAGTAATCTATTAAAGGGCATGGAATCGGTCAGCACTCGTGATGATTCTAGGCGACAAGTGCTCAATCAATGGGCAATTTACATCCTAATTATCGAACCAAGCTGAAGTGAGTACCATTTCCAAGACGGAACCATATAAACGGGCGTATATGTTTTCAATTTTGAAGAATTTTATGCCACCCCAAGTAGTATTTGCTGGAACACAAACAGGCGTGTATGTAACCAACCTTCTTTAAGTTGGATAGAGTGGTTTAATTACCCTTTATAACGATAATGTTCAACGTATACCAATTCAGAGTGGGAATTTTTACGCAACATTTGAGTCAATGAACTATAGTAGATGCCGTCTAGCTACAACGTTTATCCGTGCAATTTTGACGTGATATGTCGATATTCTGGTATAACTTATGTTAGTTGTTGCAAAAATGCTCGACAGTAAAGTAAGGTATGATGATACCAATCTTTATGTCTCGCTTCCAAGATGTTGATCAGACAGCTTCTAGAAGTTGCATCATTGCCTACCAATGAAATTACATGCCTAATTAAATTCAAAAGAAAGTTGATGATGTATAGGCTCTGCAAGAAATATATAAGCACTCATGAATCGTATGGCATTAACATCAACTGTTCATTCGCATAGCATATCTGGCTTTCCCTGATGAAAAGTTATATTGCTAATTATGATATACCAACAGACTAGTGTGTATAGAAAAAACCTAATGTATTGTTACCGAGTGAACTTCCAGAGTTCCACAAAGTAGACCTTTAGTGCATATCAGTGTTTCTAGTTCAGATTACGGTTGGGTTTTACAATCTAATTAACCATATTAATTAACACGAGTACGTAGCGGAATAAAGATAACATGTAGAATACATTAATTAACAAAAATAGAAGAAAAGTATACTCAGCATCGAAACTAATACACCTTAAAAGGTAACCGTAAAACACCGTCTTCTATATAGCGCATGTGTAAAATGTCAAACACGCGAAACCACAAGAATCAAGTATTGGGGGGATTCCTCTAAGCTTTTCACACACAATACGTTTCTTAGCAAACAATGAAGTATGCTAGTACTAGTAGTGATATAGCAAACAAATACCTTCGTCTTTGATTTCTATCAACACACGAACGAATCACAATAGTTGTGGGTTGTGTTCGTCGACCGAAACCCCAAGGGGTGTTGAAACCGATCGCACGACACAAGAAACAAGTAAAAACGAAAACCCTTGAAGATATTCAAGGTTCGGTCGAGCTTAGGTAAACACAAGGACGATATATATGGTTTTTGGTTTTTTCAAGTTATGCCATAATAATGAAAAACAATCCCTATATATAGTCCTCACAATGATCTCCTAATCCTATTAGGAAACTATGTTTCCAGCCGACTAGAACAAGGAAAAGGGTCAAACCAAAAATTCATTTTTCTCAGTTTTTCGTATTAAGTCCTTTAACTTTTAAATACTTAAATCTCATTAACATTTAACGATTGTTTGCTAAATCATTACTTAAACATTGTTTACGTATTAACGTGTGCGTCCCCTTAGGCTCAAATAAATATTCCGGACATATATTAATTCATATTTGGACATAATCCAACAGCTCCCACTTGGACATGTATGAATAATATAATAACATTGGTAAGCGTCTAGCAACACGCCAATGCTCCCAGATAATTTGAGTATGGTTTCACAGGGCATGAACAAATGATTTATGAATTTACAATCCCTTTGTTTCCGATACCGTTGTTAAATTGGATATGGATCAATGTCATTCCATATTTAACGATTCTGTTTCTCATATTTGAAGTAATCAAGATTACTGAAAATCAATGAGACATATCTACTTGAGTTTTCAGGTACGGCCATACACACATCTGATTATTTCTACGAGGGGCCCTTGGTAATCATCTTTAACAATTGTAAGGAACAAATTCTATATTGACTACAAGTTCCAGTCATCATGTGGCATAAACCCTTCTAAACATAGCCATATTAGTTTACCTTATTCACGACAACTAAACTATATCAAAAAGGAATATCCACATATGCTAAAACCTACTTTGCATCTCCAATCTAAGGATTTATGTAAAATAAAATTACGAACAAGATTCCCTTTAATATGACGTCGACCCATAAAGTGATATTCTTGTGGCGGGGAAATCTAATATTCAGCTTAAGGACTACAATGGTGGAGTTTGGTGGACTCCAACCTCAATACACCAATATCACCAATCACTCAGAATATGTCTTATGTTAACACATAGTGCCCTATACTTGTTTAAATCGACAACGGATTAATTTTTAGCAATAATACATATTTAATTTTCATGGATATAAATATGCAAATATAGACACAATTTATAATATAAAATAATACAATACCAAATTAACATATCTTCAAATAAAATTGTTTTTACATCCTTATCCAATACTAAAACACATCTCTACATGAAACTACTAGCAGACGAAGCCCATGCCCCTGGCATGTTGAGTAATGCTTCCTATTTGATAAGCATCTTTGTAAAAGGATAGTCTAGAATTGTTATCGTATTGAACTTTAAGTATCCTTATTTCGTCCTAGTTCAACACACTCGCAGAACCATAATAATATCTTCTATGATATTGTCTGGCGCCTATTTGAATCCTTCGGTCATTGAAGCATAAAACGTCATCTGAAGTATCGCAGTGCAAATTCCAAAGGTTCATTTATCGTTGGTACTATACCAAGCCCTGAGATAAACTTCCTAATCCAAACAGCTTCCATGGGGCATCTTTCTGAAGCTCAATGTATCCCGATTTCTGTAGCAGACATGCAGTGTACTTTGCTTTGGAGCTCTTCACCAATCTTCCACAGCACCTCCATTCAAAAACGAAAAAACATATCCTGTCTAAGACTTTGTAGTCTCACTATCAGTCTCGAATCCTATCAGTCTCGAATCCAGCATCGCAATAGCATTCAACTCTAAGTTCTGTGCTAGGATTCCCACCATAAACCAAGAACATATCTTTAGTATTTCTTAAATACTTAAAAATGTTTTTTCATAGCAGTACCAGTGAGTAGTTTTCACCTGGATTATGTGAATCGGCTTGTCAATTTTGTGCAACGCAACAAATCAGGTCAGTGCATCTTACCGCATACATAATTGATCCTAAAGCCAAAGCATAAGGTACGTTTTTTCATAAACGATTCCACCCTTTTAAGGCTTTTGAGAACCTTGTGATTTGTTCCAAGTCAAGTCTTTCTTGCATGGGATATGACCACTTTTAGATAATCCATTGATATCTCTTCAAGATCTTATCCATGTAAGCATTTTGACATAGTCCAATTAATCGCTATCGATCTATCTCTATAGATTTTTGATTCCAAGAAAAATGCTTGCTAATCAGCTTCCCCTAACATCCTTCATAGCAAAACACTTACCATAATAATCTTTACACTTGTAAACTTGGAATTGATTACCCATGATGAATTATGTCATCAACATATAAGATGTAGGAATGTAACATACTCCACTAGCCTTTGATATACACATGCTCACAAGAATTTTGAGCAAATCCAAACCTTTTGATTTCCTCATCAAATCTTTTATTCTAACTTCTTGATGCTTGCTTAAGACCATAAATGGATCTTTGAAGCTTGCATACTTTTCTGGGATGATTTGGATCAACAAAACCTTCAGGTTGCACCATATAGATGTCTTCATCAAGGTAACAATTTAAGAAGGCTGTTTTAACATCCATTTGCCATATCTCATAATCATAGTATGCTGCTATAGATATGAGAATTCTAATAGCTTTAATGTCAGCGACAGGTGAGAACGTTTCTTTATAATCAACCCCGTAGAGTTGAGTGTAATCCTTTGCTACAAGACGAGCTTTATAGACGTGTACAATACCATCCATGTTAGTCTTTTTCTTAAAAAGCCACTTGCTCCTAACGGTCTTACAACCAGGAGGAAGATCGACCAGGACCCATACCATATTGTCCATCATGGATTGTATTTCCGGGTATTTATAAAGTCATCAATCTCTTATAGATTCGAAATCCCAACATTGCGGCTTTATAGCTATGGTACATTAAAGATCCCCTAACTAATGCTCCTCCACCTCTTACATTAAGACATAACCCGGTTTGGGAGCGTCGATGTGTCCTTTCAGACCTACGAATCAGGAAATCACTTTTATCCTCTGTGGTGGTTCCAAACCCTCCACCCTCTTGAGAATGGTTGCTAGGATATTCATGAAGGTTGTTGGTATCTTCTTCTTCTTGAATTTCTTTGCAAGATCTACCGCCCTCCCACTATTTTTGACTTATGAGACATTTTCTCCAAAGAATTCAAACATACCTTGCAACAACAATTTTGTTTTCAGGTGGGAAAGTAGAAATTAGTAACCCATCGTTTTCCTTTGGTACCTATTAAGATACACCTTAAAATCTTGTTCCGAGTTTTGGTCATCGTATCTCTCTTCATAAGAGCCTCACATCCCCAGACCTTTTACTGAATGTGTTTCAGAGTCTACTATTACTTCGATCTTGTGGTCCACCCTTTTTACTGATAAACCTATGATTTCACTCAACCTTTGTGTTGACTTTTAGCATGTAATTTCAGGTCCTAGAGTATGAAGATTGGACGGGAGCCGTGGCGGATATCAATGAAGACGGATTCTGTGTTTTATCTAAAGTTTATGCAACTTTTATTATCTTTAAAAACTTAAGTCATCTTTTGGTATTATGAAGCTTTTGTTTAATTAAGAATGTTTATGACTTTTAAAACTTATGGGACCTAATGTATGAACTCTGATATTTTGCTATGGCATCGAATGAAATCTTATCTTAAAACGTCCATTTAAGGTCGTTTCCTATATCTTGATTGTTGTACTTTGACGTAGCACCCCATTGTTACCATTCCGCTGCTACCTGATTTTGGGGGTGTTACAGATGGTACCAGAGCCAAGGTTATAGGGAACTGGGTCATTTTCAAAACCTAGTCTATAACCACAAAGTTTAAAGGTTTTCTTTTCTTTTATTTTTAAATACAGAATCCTTCATCGCTATCCGATATCCACGCGCGCGTATTCCCTGATCCTTACTTACTTTTTTTTATTGTCATTATTGCATTATATATGTAATCTTATATATATAATACTTGGTTTAAATTCGATCTCTTACGTTTATCTTTTGACATATCAATATCTATTTCTATCGATCAATTATATAAATATCGACTATCCTGATTAATTTATGATTATTCATATCATTCTCCATTATTTACCATGTGCCATAACTCTGCATACTTTTACAAATTCTCAACGAATTGTGTACTTGTGTTGCCAGAATCATGCCGCCCAGGAGATTTAAGAAGAAATCTGTTAGGAAGATAGTGGAAAAGCGTGTGGCCACAGATAATGTGCCACGCAAATCGTCAGATGCAACCTATTTAAATTAAGGTCGTATAAGTACTAATCACATTGAGTACTTCTACCATGCATAAGTCTATATAGCTAATCACCATGCTAACTTGTTGAGAGAAAACATGTTTTAATAAAATTAAAACGTTTATATACATACTTTTGGTAAAATTCGTCATAAACTTTCAGGTTTTCCAAATCCGTTTCTTGCGTTTCTTATGCCCATCTTTTCGTATTAAGACGGGTTATCGATATTTGACATTTTTATAATTTTGGTCCTCTGATGAAACAGTAACTTTTACTGTTCACGAACCAGACATGAGTTTCACTATATAGTTTTTATCGTCGTAAAACCCGTAAATGTTGTATTTTATTCGTTATAGCTCCGTTTTTAGTGATCTTGCGAGGATCGTTTCTCGTTATTGAAAATCCTATCATTTATAAAGGTTTAACAAAAATATAACATCTGTCATGAATAGTGTTTTTACTGTTCATAGTTTATAAAATCATTTTTATAAACTTTTAATTATCGAAAATCCGCGAAATTCATAACTTATTCGTTATAAATTGAAAAATCATGATTCTTATCATTTTAGAATCCTAAAAATGTGTTTTATTTGATAAAATTATCCAACCTTTATGATATACAGTTTTATAAAGGTTATTTTATAAACTCCGTTTAATTAACGTATAACTCGTTTTTAACGTAACTTTTTCGTTATTAATCCGTTTGACAAGTTTCTTACCTTTTCGGAATCGTCGTGAAATGTATTATCATATAAACGCATAAAATAATTATTAATTTATACCTTTTTGGACAGAAGGTTTGCATGAGTTTGATAAGTCCATTTTCAACCTTGTTTTTATACTTACCACTTTATACTTTTTACCACAAGTCTTATACTTTATATAGGTCATATGTTATATGTATATTATGTCCATAGGTCCATCAAAGTCCTTTTGTCCAACATTACAAGTCCAACATATTACTTATAAAACATAACTTTCATTTTTGACTATAAGTTACTAGTTTTATGTATGACTATTTTTACATAATAATCACAAGTGTACAAGTCTTCCCATCTTGTTATAACTTTATTTTAATGATCATATTAACATAATAAAGTCCATATTAAACTTGATCATGCCATTTGTATTCTTTTACTGAGAATCAATTAAGAACTTTTATAAACCCTAATTAACACATGATCATTTGTTACAACCAAAACATCATGGTACATGATTTCTCATATCCCTTTTAACATGAATAAAGTAACATCCAAGATATATAAAAGTCATCCAAATGATATTTCCAGTAAAAACTTCATTTTCATAATAAAATCCTAAATGGTAGATTTAATCTACAATAGAAAAAACATATCATGAAAATGATATTGTAAGAACATAAAGGGTTTGTATAGACCTATATGTAATGAGGATGATGATAACAAGTCAAACCCTTGATTTAGAAGCCTTAACATCAAAGCTTGCACAATGGAAAACCCTAGCTATTTTCCATAAAAACCCTAGTCTTCTCCTTTTAACATTGATAATCACATATAAAATGCTTAGCCCATGCTTGGAAATCCTTAGAATATCTAGGATGGATGTGTGTAGGAGTGAAAAGGGTTGTAACCCCTAACGACACGCAAAATTATGGATTAGTGTGAGTACAGCCCGGATCGCCTCTTCTCCTCTGTCCCACTTTCGTAATATAAAGTAGCTAAACATGCTCAGTGTTCATGTACTAAGTGTATTATTTATCATATGTATACATGTAAAAAAGATGTTAACGGACTAGACACAGGAACATGGTAAGGTCTTAGGGATGGTCTTTGGTCCTTGCCATGCCCTTGTCACATTGTTGCTAGTTAATAGTTGAGAACATCCCCTAAATTTAAGGGATGTGTTCTTAGCTTAGATATTTTTAATATATATTGGTGTATAATCCACCCTAGCCCGGCAATGTATTATTATGTGTTGGTGATAATATGGATAATATTATGGGAATTGGGTAAAAACCTGGGATATATTTGTTGAAGCGTAGAATTATTATTGTGTTCCGGGTATGCCTAAACTTAAAATATCGCGAAACGTATGCATCTTTACGTATCCGATAAAGAATAAAATGAAGCAAGGAAAAAAACTTTAATTTTGGAAACACATTATGAACTATAAATTGCTAGTCTAATCATGGAAGATTTTATATCGGATGTAAGCCGAATCCACTTTTGACTTTTTGCATTATATAGTCCATAATAAATCTTATTTCGATAATCATTAGTCATGTTTATATTTGTTTTCCAAAAAACCCTTTTATTTTCTCACAAGTCAAGAACTTAAAATAAAACATATAAACATCAACTAAACTAAATAACATTTATTTAAACTCACTTAACAATTAAGGCATGCAAACCATTAAATATGATCCTAATTATCCAATAATTTAATCATGTATTTATTCACATAAGGCTCCTTCGTCCTATAAACTCCGGCCACATCCATCGATATAATCGATTGCGTAAGCCTTATATAAATAAATACCACATAGCACATAAATCTTTTAACTATTTTTAGGCCCCATTAATTCAATAATAAGGGTCTTCCCGAATTCTTGAATCATGGATCTTACCAATTAAGAAAATATTTAAAATTATGCGTATCTTGATCATATTTAAACCAAATCCGTTTAACAAATTAACAAGATTTAAATATCTAATATCAATCCATGGTAAATTTGCATGATTTTATCATGGATCTCCATTAACAATTAACAAACATAAAACTAATTAACAATTAATACATCAAGTTTTATATATAAAATTGCATACAACCTAGATCTCGTCTAATTAATTTTATTAACCGTCAAGATCAAATCTTTTTAACAAAAACGCCCACCGGGGCATTAAAATTAATCACGAAACCCTAATTTGTCCAATTTTATTACTTGTAATTAAAGATTCTACACGATGGCTCGTGATGCCACTGTTGGGTTTTACAATCTAATTAACCATATTAATTAACACAAGTACGCAACGGAATAAAGATAACACGTAGAATACATTAATTAACAAGAATAGAAGAAGTATACCTTTTAGCATGAAACGATACACCGTTTAAAGATAACCGTAAACACCGCCTTCTATATACGCGTGTGTATAATGTCACACGCGAAACCACAAGAATCAAAGTATGATTCCTCTAAGCTTCCACACACAATACGTTCTTAGCAAACGATGAAGTATGCTAGTACTAGTAGTGATATAGCAAGCAAATACCTTCGTCTTTGATTTCTATCAACACACGAACGAATCACAATAGTTGTGGGTTGTGTTCGTCGACCGAAACCCGAAGGGGTGTTAAAACCGATCGCACGACCCAAGAAATAAGTAAAAAGAAAACCCTTGAAGATATCCAGGGTTCGGTCGAGCTTAGGTAAACACAAGGACGATATATATGGATTTTGGTTTTTTCAAGTTATGCATAATAATGAAAAATAATCCCTATATATAGTCCTCACAATGATCTCCTAATCCTATTAGGAAATTATGTTTCTAGCCGACTAGAACAAGGAAAAGGGTCAAACCAAAAATTCATTTTTCTCATTTTTTCGTATTATGTCCTTTAACTTTTAAATACTTAAATCTCATTAACATTTAACGATTGTTTGCTAAATCATTACTTAAACATTGTTTACGTATTAACGTGTGCGTCCCCTTAGGCTCAAATAAATATTCCGGACATATATTAATTCATATTTGGACATAATCTAACAGTTCTAACCTAGAATGTATTCAAGACAGTATCTATTTATCGATTGGGATGGATCTCATTATGTCTTGATTAAAGTTCTGAAATTTGTTAATATCTTATGAAGCATATTATTAACACGCTAGAGATGAGAACTGTAAAATGTGTTTTGTGTTTCCAAATTAAGAATAATTTATTGTTGCTTAAACACTTAGTATTTAAAGAATTATCTCTACTTACAAAAGTAAGTGAGAGCATCTATAAATCTTAAATATATTCAAGAACAAAATATATAACCTTCTGAATTAACTTACTGATGTCATACTAAGGCTAAACATGTAAATATCGAACCAAAGTATAATGTAACTCTCATTTATAAATCCGCAAGGATGCCACATCAATGGAGTGATATTTTAATATCAATGCTGAGGAATATAAGTTAGAGGGTCTAAGCAAACCTGCTAACTAATAAAATGAATTATCACATCTTGAATCTAATAAATGTCTTAGAACTAAGAATGACAAGATGCAGTCCTTAAAAGACAATCAATGTTTTGAGATTGATTGATCTTTCACCAAACAGTTAAACTGTGAGGTTATAATGAGTATCTTTTGAAGAAAGACTCATAAGGGCAAAATTGTATACATATTAATGCCTGACTGATGATAAGAGTTATTTTTAATCATACTCAAACAATTGACTATGATTAAATTTTCTTTTCTATACACATTAATTATATAAAGATAATTAATTGTCATACATGTTTCCTTGAATATGGAATATGGCAATTAAGTTTTATAACTCTTTCCTTTATGATTACCTTTGCGAGGACAGTGTGTAATCGAAAAGGGTTATAAGTTTAAATAATCTTTATAACGCATACAAGATAAGAGAATCCAAATGTGGATTAGATCATGCATCTAGGAGCTGAAATCTTAAGTTTAATTACAATATGATTTTTTATTAAATTAAGATAACTCCTGAGTACACCTGACATCAAGTGGGAGCACTATGTTTGTTTTCTTTAAATTCATATGTTGTATAACATATTAAAAGCATTATTTAATCAAAGCTAGATATTAATCCTTGAGACTAGAATGAAACTTAACTTGGAAATTTAGGGAATAAAACAAACGACCTTGGAATAAATGTTTATTAAATAAACATATGCGGTGATTAAGTCCAATATAATGCAATATATCATTGAAGCAAGTCTTAAATGATATATTTCACTTGAGATAATTTAATACATAAATCAAAACCTTATGTTGTTAACTAAGGATTCATCATGTATATATTATATTGTGTATGAGACTGATTGTTACTTTTGTACGAGAGCAAGATGAGCTAACAACAACAGTATCTAATTGAGAGAATTTAAATGACTGTTAAAACAAACGTTTACGAATTATATAAGGCATAGTGTTGTTTGTGTACACTGATGCTAGAGGATAATCAATCCTAGTTAAAATAAGATTTCTTCATTTATGATAAATCTGTTAACTGTATACGCTCAGTTAAGAGCATTGTTGCAATACATATTAAAGAATAAGAATACTTTATATTTTGAGAAACTGTAAAGATGTCTGTTTGAGATAGGTATGTTGGTGACTACAAATACCCCATTAAGGTTCTATGATATTTCCATACTATGATACTTGCAATAGTATGAAAATGTACAATACGACAATCATCATATCATTCAAATCCTTCACAATTTGTGAATTTGAAACAAGTATTTAGAAAGTTTACTCAGATGACTATTTAGTTTTCTTGCAAAGAAAAAGTAGAGAATGTTGGAAACATTAGGTTTCAACTTACTAATTAGTCTCTTGCATATCTGTTTTTAGTATTTGGATAATGAAACTGAAAGCAATTGTATTAAAATAATGAATTGATATACCTAGTATGATCGTTTTTATTTATACTACTGTGTTTTATATTTGCATGTTTAATCCTTGAATAATTTTATTATTCTAAATATGTCCATTGTCGGTTAACAATATAAAAATATTATTACATTAAGGTAAATGCGAGTGTTGGATGTATTATTTAAATACATGGATGGTTCCCATCAAACTCATGTGTTATTCACAAAGGATGCATATTGGACACCCAACCTTTGAATATTTACTTTTGAATCCTTGTCATGAGTAAAATATCGAAAATGGTTAAATAAGTCATCCTTATACTTGAGATGCAAACAAGTTCTGCATGTGTGAATATCACTTTTTAATTATAAGTCAAACGCTAACCTGAAAATGGTAGTTATAAAGGTTATTTTTGTAAGTGATGTGAAGCAGCATCCACAACTCTTGTAGTCAATAAAGAATTTGTTTCTTCAATTGTTTAATTGCAGTATGATACCATTGGCGCCTCTCGATAATTAATCAGATGATTGTGTGGCCGCACTCAAAGTGTAATTCAAGATGATTATTGATTACGTTTGGTAGATCTGAATTAACTTATATAACGAGAAACTAAATAGTTAAACTATATGAAATGAGTTAGGATCCATATTCATGGTTTAACGGTATCTGTAATAAAGGGATGATAATAGCAAGTAATACATAACCATTATGCTGAGAGTGTTCTTGAAACTTCATCTCAGGTATTTCTAGTTTTAAAAACAAATGAGAGTGTTACTAGACGTTTCCATTGTTAGTATAAATGGAATCTGCTACTCCAACTCCCAAGTGGGAGCTGTTGGAATGTGGTAGTTGGATTAACATGTTATGCAACTAGAAGTACGTGAGCCTATTAGAGGCACACACGTTAAGACACGAAGAGTAAGTTTATTATATATTTAATATATGTAACTCGTTTATATTGATTAAATATATAATATGTTTCACGAAATATATTTAACGGTAATTAGTTTAACCGTTAGACGTTATAAACTAATTAATACATATTAAATAAAAAGAGAAGGGTCAAAGTGTCGGTTTTGAAAAGTGTGGGATTGCTAGACAATAACTTGGAGTAAGGAACAAGTTTTTGGCTAGGGTTTGTATACCATATATACATCCTACCTGTCCTCATTGTTTATTCGTCCCACTCAAACATCCCTAACTAGGGGTGTCATAAAACCCGAACCCGAACTCGAATATGACTAATCGGGTCGGGTCAATCGGGTTCAAAATTATATTCGGGTCAATCGGGTCAACCCGATTGACCCGAAATATAAACAAGGTCGGGTTTCGGGTTTCATATATTTATCTACTCGGGTTCGGGTCAACCCGAATGACCCAAGTTTGATTTTTTTTATAACTCTATCGACTCTCTCTTTTTATTAACAAGCGCATGTGAATTGTGATATAATTAGTCCAGTTCTAATATTTGTCCAATGTCTAATACGTTAACATATTTACATAAATTACTTGTATACAAATGAAAGCATGCAACTGTAACAAATGAAAGCATGCAACTGCTAGCAAAGTACCAAAGTTGCATTTTTGTTGCATTCGTCAAATGAAAACATGCAACTGCAACAAATGTTATTACTACACGCTTTGTTTTGTTTTGCTTTTGAACTCAAACTTAAAAAATTCTAAATTGTGCCTTTCTAAAAAAAAAAAATATATATATAAATTGGCCAAGACCCAAACCCGCATTGACCCGACCCGAACCCGAATGACCCGAGTTCTAAACAAGGTCGGGTTCGGGTATGGATTTCATAAGTCTTGACCCGAATTGACCCGAACCCGACCGACCCGACACGACCCGATTGACACCCCTATCCCTAACATATCTATATCCACACAGCAATATACTAAATTTTTAGTGCTTTTTGCAAAAGACCCTATTTTGTCTTCTTGTTTTTTCTGTGTACGACAAAAACATGAAGCAAAAGTGCATTGCTTACATGCATTTACTATTCTTGCGTATGCATGTATATGGTTACATACATGCAATAGTAAATTGTAACCAGATCTCTATTCCTTGTTTCTTTATACTTATTCAGATGCACCCTCTATGGGTTTTGGATTGGTTAACATTTGTTGTTCGATATTCGTGAAGTAACGACTAGCATGGTAGCGTGCTTGTTTGACGTGTTGTGTGAGCAACCGTAGAGGTGGTAACTTAATCACTAAAGGTTTCAAGATCAAGATTCCCGTTTATTGATTTTTATCATTAAACATAAAGGTTAGTATTACTTACTTTATTTGTGTGTTAATTCTTAATATCAAACTAGATCCATCCGCTGCGTACTCTTAGTAAATGGTTTACTAGTTGTTAAATCCTAACAGAACTAACAAGAAGCTAGAAGCAAGCAAAATAATTTACACAGTAACATTACATGCTAATTTCGGATTCTTGATCCACTCGGTTCACCATGGACGGCACCCCACTACTACAAAAAAGTTTATATAGAACGGTTAGACGCCCTCATAAAGATCGGTTATGAACCACTCTATCTAAGGGTGATCTATATGAGGAGAAGATAAATAGATCGGTTGGAAACCGATCTTTTTAACCTTATAATTAGATCAGTTCATACATAATAACTGATCTATTAATGCAATTTAAAAAAAAAATTTTTTTTTTTTGGTTTTCCAGTTTTTCATACAATACATCTATATCTTACTTTCCAGAATTTCTATTCAATGATACTTCACAACTTTGTGACTTCAATATAAAAACATCTGAACTATACAAAATTTCCATTCAATCATACATTTATATCTTTCCAGAATTTTCATTCAATCAATCTACAATTGCAACACTAGTTTTACCTTACAACACCACAATTACAAAAAGAATGCTTACATAAATTCCAATACATTTATATGATAATCAGCCAAAAAGTTCAGGTTGTGGTAGTAATGTTTGGTTCTGTGCATGTGGTCAGCTTCAGATTTCTCTATAAGTAGCAGCATGATGATAAGCTCGATTGTGGTTCTGCAGCTCAATCAGTAGCAGCATGATGATAAGCTCGATTGTAGGGTCATTGGCCTACAAAAGGTGTTAACTGATATAAGCATTTAAATGATACAGAAAGTCAACAAACAAAGCCGAACATGATAGAAAAAGTAAAGCTATTTTCAGCATCTACATGATACAGAGATAAGCCACTAAGATGCTAGGTGTTGGAATGGATAAAGATATTTTAACAGCAGTTTTCACCAAGTTACTTATGAGTAAATCAATTTGGGTTAAGTTATCTCTAACAGGTCAAATGATAAAACATTTTAAACTGTCAAAAGACACCGAGCTAAGGTATTTGCAAGTAATGTCTTTCCTGCCCTTTCAGTCAAATTAAGATATAATAATCCGGGGGAAAAGTATAAATGGAAACATAAAGAGTTGTACCACTAAAAAATAAACCCGAGAATTTCGAATACAACCGAATATAAAACACTATAACAAAGTAAGTGATTACCTGAACCAGTTGGACCCATTAATAAAACATTGCCCTTCTCTAATTCAACATGATCAACATCTTGGTTTTCACAATCACTTCTTCATACCAAGAAATTAGAAGAAAGAATCAATGGGTCAGCAAAGCCCCAAAACGGTATTAAAGTTATACAATAAAATAAGAGAAACAATAATGAGTGCATCCTATTTGCTCGATGAGTATGGTGAGGAGAACGGCTGTGATGAATATGGGTTAATGAAAAATTGAAAAGTTTTTTTTTGGTAGAAGTGATGGAGAAAGCTGGCTAGGGTTAGGGGACTAAAACAAATGAAGCGGCTGTGATGAAAAGTTTTTTTTGGCACTCCTCTTGCTTGTGTTACTCAAATAGATCGGTTTTTAGCAAAAGTGATCTTTTTAAGGTGATCAAATAATTTACACAGTAACATTACATGCTAATTTCGGATTCTTGATCCACTCGGTTCACCATGGACGGCACCCATTACTTCTGTTTACAATCCAAGAAAAAGAAACATCATCCCGAAGAGTGTATCTCCTCGACAGCTTTTGGGCAAAACACTGTCATTCCTAAATCTCCAATTTCCGGATCCAATGAAATATACTTTTATCGTTTGTGTGTTGAATAATACTTTAATTATATCGCTAGTACTTAAACTGTTGTTTATTTCTTACAAGTTCTTTCATTTTCAGGAAAAAAACGACTCCTTATATCAATAGAGCCGTTGTAGCTGAAAAGCCGAAAGGTAACCGTAAGTGTTTTATTGTATAGCTAGATAGCAAATGACACTTTATAGGTGTAATCTAGGCGTTTGGAAGGGAACTGCATAATCTTTTTTATTTCTACTTGTAAACTTGGATAATATGAGATTTAAATTAGATGACTGCCACGGTTCATTCTTCAATCCATGTCAATTATGTTGGTAAACGTTCTCCTTTAATAGGCATCATAATTTAGCTTGTTGTTGCTCACATATTAGGTTTGTTGACGTAATTTAAGACTAGCGGGTACTCGCGCAATGCGGCTGCGGGTACCCTATAGCTAAATTTTGTGGCGAACAATTTTTGTACTTTTATACGTTTTTTTCTAACAATAACTTTACGAAATAATGACGATTTTTAACTAAGATTATCAAAATATTTCATATCCAAATGGACATAAAGTTCGAATTAAAGACAAAAGCATAAACAAAATCTTTTGATACATAGATTAAAGATAGACGTCATTACAGTAGCATAAGCAACATCTTTGATACATAAATTAGTAGATTTTTTGGCGGATTGTGTCAGAGAAGGAAGTGATAGCGGTGGATGGGGTGGCGGCAGAGGAGCTGATGGTTTTAATTTAGAGAGAAAGTGAGTAGAGAGGATTTTGAGAGCGTATAGATTTATGCCTGTGTGTATTTTTGGTTTGTTCGTGGTAGAAACTATGTGTTTTATAGAGAGTGATAATAGAGGGTTAGGGAGGGTTGTTAATATGATGGTGATAAATGAGCCGTTACAAGTCAATGAGTTTTAAATACTAAAAAGATTTTACAACTCAAATATTAAAAGGCTTTAATATATTTAACTTCGAGCAAGGAGATGTTACAACTTAATACATCTAATTTCGAGTAAAATATTAACCATGTTTATTGTTGTAAAAAAACTTCCTTTTTATAGTATATATATAGATTTGTTACAAATTGTTTAATTACTCTTAGATTTGCTGCCTCTTGATCCTGGTGACATGCTTTTAGTCTTGATTTATTAACCTAATGTATAACTTGATAGTATTCCATCTTTAATCCTAAAAAAATTGATGATCTTCTCGCTTACAAGAACTTGTTCAAGTGTCTTTCATGTAGAACTACCTCATGGTTTCCAGATTATAGGAACATGTTTCCCACAAGAAAGTGTACGTTAGACAATCTATTTTGTTCGTTTCTAATTTCGAGAGTGAACCAATTTTGACCGTTTTGAAATCTGAATGTTCTTTCTAAAGGCGACATGGCGACAACTACATGATACATGGCAAACCCGAGAGTTGGGCAAGATACATTATTTGGTATTGGGCGGGATTTATCATTGGCATGGTGGTCTTTAATCACTTGTGAATGTGTTCTGTCTTTTTTTCTTTTCTGTTCTTTTATTCCGAAAAAGAATTGTAACTTTGACTTGCTTTTCTTTTATGTTTCTAAAAATCTTCCAATCTTTAGGCTAAATTATGATTGTATTAAAATTTTAATATTGAATGGTGACAAGGGCTATATAAAATTGATAATGAAATAGAATAGCCTAAACTATTGTGACGATAGAAGCGACTCAATTTGTGACTTTTGTTGAAATAGCGACGAGCAAAACGACTTAGATAGTGACGCTCTTAGAAATAGCGACAATGATTGCGACTTGAAATAGTAAAGTCACTATTATTTAGCGACATATGACAAGAAGTCGCTACGTTTAACGACGTAGTTTGACAAGGCAAGAATCTTCGACTCGTTTATAGCAACCTGCCAACTTAAGTAGCTAAATGCGTCACTGGCATCAAATACCTCGCTAAAGGCGGTAGAATATTATATTAATTTATTGCTTTATTATTATTGATAACAACCAACCTATATATAGGATACAAGAGAATATTCTAGACTATTGGCTTGAGCCAATGGGCCGATTACATTAAATATAATATGTACTCTAATACGCCTCCACAGTTGGAGCGGGAGTTTTGCGGACGCTCAAACTGGATCTGAAATCAGTAAACAACGGGTATGGGAGACCGTTTGTGAAGATATCTGCGTACTGAAATCGAGAAGGGACATGAAGAACTCGAACATGACCTGCTGCTACTTTGTCACGACAAATTGGATGTCAATCCTCTATAAGTTTGGTGCCGCTATGTTGTACTAGGGTTTCAGACATGTATAACAACACTAGACATTATCATGAGTAGACCAAGTCGCTGTGAAAAGTGGGGTATGAAGCCATCGAAGGAGGTTGCGAATCAAATGTCACAGCTACAACGTTCGCAACCCCGCGTATACAGCCTCACACTAGAACGAACAACGTGGCCCTGACGTTTGGAGGACCACGTCAAGAGGTTGTCACCAAGAAAAACACAGTATCCAGAGGTCATAAAGTGACTTTTACAGAGAAAAACATAATTAGAATGAGCTAAATTAGTAAATCCTGGTGGCTGGTGCATGTAAACTGTCTTTGTAAGATAGCCATAAAGAAATGCATTCTTCACGTCTAACTGATGAATAGGAGATTGTCGAGAAACTGCAAGGCTAAGAATAGTTCGTATGGTAACAGGTTTGACAACATGGCTAAATGTCTCATCGCAATACCATTTGCAACTAGACGAGCTTTGTACCGATTTAAGGACCCGTCCGTATTATATTTGTGTTTGTACAACCACATAGAGCGAACAATGTTGACATTTGGTGGGCGAGGAACAAGTACCCAGGTGTTATTGTCAATGAGAGCTTTATATTTGTCACACATAGCTTGTTTCTAGTTAGGATCTCGAAGGGCATGGAAAGGAGACTTGGGGATAGAGGAGGAGGTGGTAACATGTAAGTTGTATTTGGGGTTAGCTTTCATAATTTTGACTTTATAGCATGTGACCATAGGGTGTTACGAGGTGGGTGGTGGTAGTAGTGGTGGGGTGGTTGGTGGTTTTGGTGTTGTTTGTGGTGATGTTATTGATAGAGGAGTTGGAGGTGTTGATTGTGGAGTTGTTTGTGGATTTGTTTGTGGGGTTGTTTGTGAGGTTATTTGTGGGGTTGTTTGTGGTGGTATTTGTTGAGGAGAAGTAGGTGTGGTAAGTAGGCGAAGTACCATAGGGGAGGTATCTAGATTATCATCTAAAAATTAGTATGAGGGGGGTTTAGTTGGAGTCATAGAGCCGAAGGGAAAGATAGTTTCGTCAAATGTGACATGATGAGAAATGATAATTTTGTTGGTGTTCAGGTCAAGGCACCGATATTCGTGATGATTGTAAGGGTACTCAAGAAATATAGATGGTGTGGTACGAAGGGCAAGTTTGTGTGGTGGAAAGGTGTAAGGGTAACAAAGGCATCAAAATGTGCGAAGATAGGTGTAAGAGGTTGGTTTGTTGAATAATTTTGTGTAAGGGATGTCATTGTTGATAGAGGTGGAGGGGAGGATATTAAGTAAGTGGCAATGAGTAGTGCTTTGACCTAATACTTAGGAGGAAGACGGGCTTGAAAGAGGATCAAGTGTACTACGTTATTAATAGTACGAATCATGCATTTAGATTTGCCATTTTGTTAAGATGTACGTGAGCATGAGAAACAAAATTAAATGCCATTAATGGCAAATAGTTCATGGAGGGAGTTGTTGTCAAATTCTACATCATGATCACATTGAAAAGCTTTGATTTCACAATTGAATTGGGTTTTTATAAAGGCATGAAAGTGTAGACCCATAAAAATGTGAATAGTGATCTAAGAAAAGGACATAGTATTTATATCCACTCATGCTAGAGACAGGAGATGTCCAAAGGTCTGAGTGAATAATATCAAAAGGAGATGTAACAATAGAGGTAGATCATTAGAAGGGAAGTTTTCTTTGTTTACCTAACTGGCAGGCACGACACAAGTGTTGAGTGTTTTTATTATAAGACATAAAGTCACGTAATAATAGTGTTTGAATTACAGCGTCACTAAGGTGACCAAGACGTTGATGCCAAAAGGAATTGTTATTGGTAAGGGCGAAGGCTGAGGCGGCACGTGTAAAAGGTATAGATCACCCGTGCTGTCATAACAAAGAAGGGTTTTGATGGTATGATAATCTTGTACAGTGAAACCATATGAATCAAAATTAATGGAGCGTTTATTATCGGTGGTGAATTTTTGTACTGAAACAAGGTTTTTAATGATATTGGGTGTGACAAGAGCATTTCTAAGGTGGAGGGGACGATATGGATTAGGGATTTGTACATGACCAGAGTGGATGACAGGTATTTCCGACAATAACTGAATGAAAATTATGATTAAGAGAAGAGGTTTGAAGGTTACCGGTGTAAGATGAAAGGTGAGAAGTTGCTCCAGTATCCATATACCATTGCTGATCATCAGAAGCCATAACAATAATATTTTTTTTGATGAACAGTAACGCCAGTAACGACGATAAATAGTACTCGTTGAACAGAAATGACGATGAACAGTGCTTGGTAAATAGTAACACGATGAACAATAACTTTTTCTTTTCTATTGATTTGGTGAAAAGATTGAGGTAGAAAAAGAATAGGGGAGGGGACGACTGAGATGAGATATTTTAGGAGTGGATCGATATAGGCTGTGATACCATATTATGTTAATTGATTGCTTGATTATTATTGATAACAGCCAACCTATATATATGATAAAAAGAATATTCTAGACTATGGGATTGGGCCAATGGGCCGATTACATTAAATATAATATGTACTCTAATATGGATGCCTTTGTTATCTTTACATTCAGGTTGAACACAAACTCCTACCACGATCCGCGCCCTGTGTCTTCCGTGGTTACCCATCAAACCACCAAGGATATCGATACCTTAACCTTGCTACTAACAAAATCATACTTTCTCGCCATGTCAAATTTGATAAGGATGTTTTTCCATTTGGTTTTATGACACTAACCTCTCCCTTTTCTTGTGAATTTTTACTACACAATTTGTTGCCTCCACTTAGAGCTTCCCAGCCAAACCTTCCTACATACACTATTGAGCCTATTAGTCCCACACCTTTACTAACTACCCCATTTTCCTCAACAGGCCCAATTCCTATACCCACTAACCCCATAATCTCGTTAAACACTCTATTAGAGACCTAAGCTTCCAGCCCACTTAATACCATCACACCAAACACTTAATTTCATTTCGCCCACCAATATGCTAGCCCTACAGCCACAGCCTAACAATAGCCTCACTAGCCACATACTAGCCTACCTAATTTATCCCAGCAACTGCAGCCTACACATGAACACCAACCCATAACCGAACCATTTATGGTTTACCAACAACCCACTCCTATACCGTCAAATATCCACCCGGTGGCCACTCGCGCTAAAGATGGCATATCTAATCATGTCGATCATTTATCTCTTCACACAACCACCACCTCACCCATTCAGCGTTCCCATATTCATGCTCTTCGTGATTACTTTTAGCAAGAAGCTATGTTAGATAAGTATAATGCTTTAATTACTAACGAAACATGGGTTCTTGTGCCTCGTCTGACCAATGTAAATATTATGCATTCTATGTAGCTTTTTAGGCATAAATTTAATACAGACGAATTTCTAAGTCGATACAAGGCTCACCTTGTGACGAACGGACGCAGTTAGCAGTTGGATATTGATTGTGATGAGACTTTTAGCCCGGTTGTAAAACCGGCTACTATACGCACTGTCTTGAGTCTTGCAATTTCTAGGAACCAGCATATTCATGATGTAAAAAAATGCTTTTCTTCTTGGCCATTTATTGTAGATAGTTTATATGCATCAACTACCGGCTTTGTGGACCCTCATCATCTTGATTTTGTTTGTCATTTATGGCGTTCTTTTTATGGGCTTAAGCAAGCCCCTCGTGCATAGTTTTAACAATTTGCTTTTTATGCTACACGAGTTGGTTTTTAGCACAGTAAAATTGACTCGTCATTGCTTATATTTCATCGTGGGACAGATATTTAAACATGCTACTTTATGTTGATGATATCATCGTCACTGCTTCTTCTATAGCTTTTCTATAAAGAGTTATCTCCGCTTCATATAGAATTTGCTATGACTGACTTAGGCTCACTTAATTATTTTTTTGTGTTTTGCTTAATGTTCTACTGCAGGTTTATTTTTATCTCAGTTACTTATGCTGAGGAAGTTCTTAAGCGAGCACATATGAAGAATTATAATCCTCGTCAGACTCCTGTTGATACTTATTCTAAGCTTGGTCCTGATGGTGAGATGTTTCGGATCTAACTTTGTATCGCAGCTTAGCTAGTGCTCTTCAGTATCTTACATTTACTCGCCCTAATTTATATTATGTTGTTCAGCATGTGTGCCTTTATATGCATGATCCTCGGGAGCAGCATTTCTATGCTCTTAATCGTATTGTGTTGACCCTATTAAATTGATTGATGACCCTATTAAATTGTTTCCTTTTAACACTCCCCCTCAAGTTAAATAGTGGGATTTCCAAAATTCAACTTGCCCAAACACTCGTGCAAGGTTCTTTCATTAACAGCTTTTGTTAAAATATCGGCGAGTTGATCTTGTGACCGAACAAACGGGAGTGTTATGACCTCTGCTTCCAATTTTTCTTTGATGAAGTGTCGATCTATTTCTATATGCTTTGTTCGATCGTGTTGTACTGGATTTTTTGAAATTTGGATGGTTGCTTTGTTAGGAATTATTGTAACAGACTTAAGTTAAGTCTGGTAGTATGTTAGTTAAGTCTGGCAGACAAGTTAAGTCTGCTAGTGCAAAAGTTAGTATTGGTAGTGCAATGTTAGTACTGCTAGTGTAATAGTTAATACTGCCAGTACAAAGTTAAGTCTGGCAGTACTAAAGTTAGTACTGGTTATGTTTAGTTAAGTATGCTAAGCAGATTAGTAGTCAACGAGTTATTTTAGGAAAAGATATATTTTAGGAAGAGATAAACATTATTTTTTCACACGTTTTGTATAGCTGTCTAGGGTTTCCTTGGTCTATAAAAGGATCCCTTCAGCATAGAACATTGTAAGTAACAATCACAATAGAAAGCTATTTAGCAAAGTAATAGAAAATAGTATATTAATAGTATTCGTGTTCTTCTTAGTACTGTTGTTAATATTCCGCGTTAACAAAGTATTCGTGATCATAGACTCTCCTATAGTAGATTTGGATTTATCCGAGTTGCTATTGTCTTGTAAAAGGCTATATAGATCCTAAATCACAGGACCTACAAGTGGTATCAGAGCCTTAAGAGGGACTCTGAATAAGAAGAATCACTTAAAACCTTCATCATCAGATCTAATAACATGTCTATCCATAATGATGATTTCTCACAACACCTTAGTGATGATGAAAGATCACACCATGATGCTGACTCAGAAACTGGTGGTGAACCTAAAAACAAACAGCAGCAGATTGTCCCACAAACAACAACCATCTCAAATATCAAACTCCCAAATCTTAAGAAGGAGGAGTATGATATCTGGGCAATGGAAATGGAACACTATCTGGAATACATTGATAATGAAGTCTGGAAGGTGATCCAGAATGGGAACTCAAAGAAGAGAATAACAACAGGTAAGGATGGGATTGTCAAAATACTTCCTCCTGTTTCAGCTGCTGAGATTCTAGTTGTGGAAAAGGAAAGAAAAGCTAGAAATATTCTGTTGATGTCCATTCCAAAAGAGCATAAAAGAAGATTTCATGGAATGG
>BQNB010105105.1:0-20826 GCA_026074375.1 Tanacetum coccineum
GACAATACTTGTGATCCTATAGCTATCCCAGACTCTAAATTACTTGGTCCGTATCACTAGATCCAGTTGAATGATAGGTTGCGTACGAAAGCACGTAAACAAGTATAAATTGATAAACATAAACAATCATATAATGATAAACCAAGAAATCAAGATAAACAATACCAAATATTCAAATCTTCATAATAATGGCTAATACCCGAAGGTATTAGCCTTCAAACATCATAATAAATACAAGAGCAATTATTTAGCCAAGGTAAACTAATCGAGTTAACGAATGATACCAAAAACTGAACGATTACTAAAGTATATGGAATTACATGTTGTCTCCTATGGAATTGATAACGTTGCTTGACCTCTTCTGCTCTTTTTCTCCCCTAAAAATTGACTTTTAAGGTTTAGGTATCGAGAATATGATTTAGCACACTAAAACTCGTTTTTTAGTTTTCTATTAATAAGGTTTGGAAGTCGGTTCGATACGCCATATCCAATAGGTTGGATACGGCGTATTGGAGTTTCTTGGAGTAGGGTCCACATTTGATATCTTCCAGAATATTCACATACTATATCTTCTGGTGAGTGCAGGCACGGATACGCCGTATCTTCCTTGATGGATACGGCGTATTGGTCTTCAGAATAGTAATCTTCAAAATATCTTCATTTAAGCTCCAAAATGCGCGCCTTTTGCTAATATTCACCAAGTACTCCATATTACTGCCTAATCTCAAATATAAACGATTATGTAACAAATTTCTTTGCAATAAACTATACCAAATGGGTTAATAACTGGGATAAATAATGCTATAAATAGACGTTTTTGATGTCCGCGTACACCTGGCGGACATGTCGTTCGGGGATAGTTTGTCATTAATTAACTAAATTAACTAATTAATTAAATATATAAATGGTGAAGGGTATCCCCGACGACATGTCGCCGTGGAATATTTTGTCAATAGTTGACTAGTCAAATGGTATCCTGGCGACATGTCGCCGAGGAATGATTTGTAAAAAGTTGACTAGCCAACCATGGCCAGTCTTACCCCGGCTAATGTATCACACTATCCCCGTGGGCGGACATTGTGCCATGGAAAGTGTACGTGTTATTTACAGTGTGGAATTGCACCTGTTTCCAGGTTTTTTCTATAATTTTTACCCAAAATAACCTACCAATAAACATACATGTCAGCTTTCGCAATATATAAACTAACCAAATACATTAAATTATACCATAACACAAATAATATCACGGATCATAACGCATTTGATATTAACTAGGCTAAATAGGTCAAAATCCAAATAAAACATGTTATTAGTCTACAACACGGCTTCCTAGCACAAACTTGCAATGTCCGCAAGATACAAGTCAAAAAATATTTAGATAACATGTTCTAAAGGTACAGTTCAACAAATTTTTATATACGGGTCGCCAATATATACTTCAAGAAATAAAATAGCATATACTTACCTATTTATAAGATGTCCTAACTATCCTCATCCACGTCGGCGTCCTCATCTTCGCCGGCGTCCTCATCCTCGCCGGCGTCCTCATCCTCACCCGGCTCATCATCCTCGCCCCCGCCACTCCCGCTGCCACTACCGACCTCATGTTGTGACTGAAGTTGCGTAAGCAGCTGGGACATCTTGTCGTCTCTCCTCACCACCTTCATCATCATATTGATCTCTTTCCTTAGCTGCTTGTTTTCTTTTTTGACCTCATTGACATCGACGGTGTGCGCGCATCAAGGCTCGGGTATAGTGAGGATGTCCCCTGGCCCTTGTCCACGTCAAATCCTACCTCACCGAGCATGGTGCCCACGCTGCTTGCCCTGGCGAACGGATGGCCATGATCTAGTCGTTGGTGTAGGGCCACACCGTCGTGTGTTGGGGCCTAGATCCTTGAGCCTTAGCATCTTCTCCTATGTAGTGATAAAAACACAAGATAGTTAATATATTAGTTGGGTTACTACATTATGTCTTGACAAGTTATTAAAGTGTGTGTTTTGAAACAATACTTACATATAGAAGTCGCTCCTCGTCCCGCAAGAATACACCGTCAACAGTATGTGTATCGAAGTAGGTCTGGATCTGGGACGGGTACTCTCGAGTCTCGGAGCTCTCCATCTGTAATTACACGTTTATAAGTTAAAAACATATTAAAACGATCAATTCAAACCACCAAAGCGTATACTGAAGCGATTAATATGTAAAAATAATTATAATATTATTACTTGCATATCTCGGAGGACAGCAAGTGACCGGGATCCCTGCCAGCATATGACTGCGCTCTTTGCCTGGTTTCGAGCATTTTGAGCGGCTCGGGCAGCGTTCTTAGGATCAAGCCAAAAGGCAATATGCAAATCCTAATCTGCTGAGGAGATGTTCTTTTTTTTTTTTTTAAAACCCCCTTTCTTTTCCTTTTTTACCCCCCCCCCCCCCCCCCCCCCCCCCCCCCCCCCCCCACCCCCCCCCCCCCCCCCCCCCCCCCCCCCCCCCCCCCCCCCCTCCCCCTGGGGCTCGGGATCTGATGCCTTCTTTGTCACGCATCTCATCGGGATTAAGAACCCAATGCTCTTGCTTCAACGCCGTTTGTTGTCGGGGTAGATCTTGGCCAAATGTTGCTCGATGCCCTTTTTGATTTTTGGCCAAAGGTCGGATTGCATGTGGGGCGTCAAGTCAAACTAGGACTGCAATCATATATAACAAAGACATACTTAGAGATATAATTTATATATTTATCTAAATTCGTTTATTTATTTATATCATATAAATATATATACAAATTTAGATAAATATATACAATTAAATAAATGAACACGATAATAAAATAACATAAAAGGATAATGAAATAATTGACCCTAATGTTTCTGATGGCCCCCGCCTTTCGCTTCGTCGAGATCTTGTGCCAAGAAGGGTAGTGCATCGGGAACTCCCTAACGATCTCCCCGAGGAGATTACTCCAATGAGCCACGTGGTCACCGAGAGGCATCAACGTGCCTCTATCGCTGAACTCAAACTGGATCTTCTGTGGGCCTTATTGATTTGTAATCCTCTTTAACCCGAGGTTCCTGGTTTGCCCGCGGGTATCGAGTCTGTCGGCTTTCCTGCCTCCCCTATTGGGTTTTCCGGTTCCCTTGCCTACAAAATCAAGTGAGTGATAACGTTATAAAAATTCAAGGCAAGCAAATTCAATGTATCAAGTTTATGCTTATATTACAATAATCCATAAATTCTTACCTAGGCAACCGGTGGGTATCTGATGTGGAGGGGGACGATCATCATCGCCACCATCACCGCCGTGACCCCGTGCTACATCTGCTGACATCTGTACAAGTACAATTAGAATAACATATATAAATTTATAAACAAAGTAATATAAGAATGCACACTTCCAATTACATACAATCATTTCAAATAAATTTACAAATTTAAACTAAACCACAACAATGTCATTCACTCATTTCAAACTAAGTGTCATTTACAAGTTACAACTAAGATCAATCTTCTTCTTCACTAGAATGAATCAGCACTACATCATCTTTGTCGAGGTTTTCATCATCAGAATCGTCTTTTGTTTTGTTAATTCATAAGGGAGGAACATCTTCATCATCAATTAAATCATGTCTTCGTCAAACATTATGATATCTGGTAGTGCGTCAAATCATTGATTGACCATCATATTACAAGGTCGTAATATATAATATCTAAAATAGTAAAAAAAACGTGCGAGATCAAATGATTAGTCAAAATGATAAACATCATGATCGTCCTCTACCACGATGACACCCTCATTCAAAAACTTTTTATGATTCACATCTTGGACGACCTTCCAATCGGGTGGTCGTCTGGCCATATCTTCAAGGTAGAAGACTTGTTTGACTTGTGTTGCGAGAATGTATTGATCATTTTATCATATCACCCTGTGCCCAGACTTGTGTGATGTTGTTTCTAATGACACAAAATTGTTTGCATTTTTACTGTCTTTGTTGTAGTGTCCGAACTACTTAAACTTGGGTCCCACCTACTTATTAGAAATTGTAGTATGTAAAGGTTCTTGATGGTTACCCATGAATACATTACGACATAGACTTGCATTTGACATTTTATATTTCGTAATACTATTCATAACAGCTTGCCACTTGCTCGACGTTATATTTGTTAGGAATTATGAAACGATCTCGGTCACCCCGTTATAATCTAGATTAGCATAAACTCGTTGTCTTTATTGTAAGCGTATGACTAATGTATTGGGCCGGGCCTTTAGCCCACTTGTAAGCCACATACTACAAACCCATTTGGGGAATAAATATCATGTATATAAAACCCCTTCCTTAGCCATGGGAAGGGGGTTGGTTGTTCTTTTTATGTTAACACTTGGATCTTGACTTTCTCTCTCTAGAAATTTCATCTTTCTCTCTCTAAGTATTCAGTAGCCAACATCATCTCTTGATTGTGTTATGTATCATGTATACTTCACAATGGTATCAGAGCCATGGATGTTTAGCTAGATCGTTGTGCGTTTCCTTGGTTAGTTTTAGATCAATGTTTGGTTTTTGAAATGGTTTACTGGTCTTATTCTTGACACTCTTTGATTCTATGTTTGTGATGTTAAAGTTAGTGTTTTATAGTTGTTTATAACCCTTCTAGGACCAAGATGGTGCAAATTAACACCAAGTAAAAACGTTCAAAAGGGTGATTTTTAGGTGTTTTAGGTGAAAAAGTTCGTATTTTCGTCGCTGCGCTTTGACCTTCTGAGACATTCTTGTTTGCGTTTTGGTGTAGAAGTACTGGTGTTTTGTCGTTGTGTATTGTACTATTGTTCTGCGTATTGTTCTTATTCAGAAGTCTTCGTTTTAGGTCGTTGCGTTTTGACCTTGAGGTCTGCGTTTTGGTGATTGCGTTTTGACTACAGGTTGAGTTTGAGACTTTCGGTTGCGTTTTGACTAGAGGTAGACTTGCCCAATTTTTAAATTGGTTGCGTTTTGATCAGATTCTTCATTGCGTTTGAATAAGATTCTTCATTGGCGAGGCGGAGGGGGTGTTTTGATCTAGACTCTTAATTGCGTTTGATCAAGAGCCATTCATTGCGTTTTTGATCAAGATTCTTCATTGCGTTTTGATTCAAAGGACTCATTCATTGTCGTCTTGATCAATATTATTACATTGCCTTTTGACAAACTTCATTGCTTTTTGCCTAAGTTCTCATTATTACAACATTACAGTTAACATTAATTCATCCAAACAAATCACAATCAAAACTACATATCACCTATCCAACAAAACAATATCACTTCTTAACATACAATCACTAATCATTGATCGATCAACTTAATCATTTCACAAGAAATCACTATGGCGAATCTTTTAGAGACGTCAACTGTGCCGGTTCCGATACCGACCAACCTATGCTTGTTAAGGATGACTTTTGGTCATGGCACAACGTATTCTGATTATAGTGTGGGGGTAAGGAGAATGAGGGTAACATTTTTAAAGTCAATTGGATGAAGGTCCATTTCAGATGGGGACACGCGGAGTAATGGTTGCCTGAAGGGAAAAAAAAAAAAAAAACAAAAAAAAAATGGAATGTTCATCAAAATTTCTGGGTCCGAACGACCTCGAGTTTAAATTTTTTTTTAGGATCTGTCAAGGATGAGAAGGATAGATACAATGCAGAATTCGGAGCAACAAAAACATTTTACTTCAAGGCTTACCAAAAGTATTATTCACTTATTAATTCATTACAATGATGCAAAGGACATATGGGATAATGTTGAAGATGACTTTTGGAAGGATCGCGAATTAACAAAGGAAGCCGTGAATCAACAACATGTTTGATGATTTTGAACACTTTCGTCTAGACAAGGCGAAACCATTCACGGACTACTAATGTCCGGTTTACCAAGCTCATTAATGACATGCTAAACATCAAGATGACAATGTCAAAAATACAGTTGAACTCAAAGTTTATGAATAACATGCTGCCCGAATGGGGTAGATTTGTTACAGCTATGAAACTTAACAAAGGCTTGAAGGATTCAAACTTTGTCACTATATGATTACGGAAGCAAAACGAGGCACAGCCAACCGAGAATAAGATGATTTGGAACGTCTAACACAACAGGACAAGTTGATCCTTCTTGCCTTGATGTCAATAATGTTTCACCTCAACATTATCATTCTCAGTCATCAACAAATCCACCGACCACATATCATCAACCACATTCTGCTGACACCTCACAATCTGATTTGGGACTTTCTCCAACTGACAACCTAATCGAGAACCTAACCAACACACTTGCCTTACTCACCCAGTCATACAAAACCTTCCTTCCTCAAACAAACAATCAACTCAGAACCTCATCAAACCCAAGGAATCAAGCTACAGTACAAGACGGCAGGGTTGTTGTTCAGAATGTTCAGGGTCGACAGAACAGAGGACAGGGTAATAATGCACGGGGTGCAGGTGCAGTTGGTTATGGGAGAGCACAGAACAGAGTGGGGAATGCTAATCCGGGTCAAGCTAGGCAGGTTAAGTGCTACAACTGCAACGGGGTAGGCCACATAGCAAGGAACTGCACTCAACCCAAGCGTCCACAGAACTCCGAATACTTCAAAGACAAGATGTTGCTGATGCAAGCTCAAGAGAATGGGGTAGTCTTGGATGAAGAGCAGTTATTGTTCCTAGCTGGTGGACAGGACAATGCTATTGATGAAGATGTGGATGAGCAACCGGTTCAAGACTTAGCTCTCAATGTGGATAATGTGTTTCAAGCTGATGACTGTGATGCGTATGATTCTGATGTTGATGAGGCTCCTACGGCACAAACTATGTTCATGGCTAATCTATCATCCGCAGATCCAGTTTGTGATGAAGCCGGTCCGTCTTATGATTCGGACGTCTTATCTGAGGTACATGACCATGATCACTATCAAGATGCTGTTTGTGATCATCATGAAGAACACGAGATGCACGACGATGTACAACCAAACCACGTTGTTGACTCACATGCCGATTATACGAGTGATAGTAATATGACTCCTTATGATCAGTATGTAAAGGACAACGCTGTGCCGGTTGTACAAAATAATGCATCTATGGTTCCAAATGATGCATATGTGATGATAGATAATGATGTGCATGAATCTGATGTCCTATCTGTCTCTCATACACCCCGGAATACAGTAGCTAATAATTTGTTAAATGCTGAACTTGCCACATATAAGGAACAAGTGGAACTGTATGAAAGACGGGCCAGGTTTGAATTAACTGAACGGGAACAAAAGATTGATGAGCAACTAAGAATAGTTATTTGTGACCGTAATATTAAGGAAGAGAATTTGAAAAAGGAACTTCATTCTGTAAAATTGCAACTTGCATCTACCATCCAACATAACAAGTTAATGATAGATGAAGTTACATCTTAGAAAAAGGATTTTAATCAAAAAGAAAATAAATACCTTGAAGAATTTTTGGACTTAAAATCTTTAAAAGATAAGGCCGAGGATAAACTATTCAAACAAGGCCAGTCTATTCAAATAGTTCACATGATGTGTAAACCTAGGTCTTATTATGATGAAGTGAATAAGGTAGTCATTTACTATAAGAACCCCCTATGTCTACATCGTGCAAGGCAAGTTCAGCCTGCCCTGTATAGTGGTCATGTAATTGTCACACCCAATCATGCACCGGCCGTAGTACGTGACTGTGAGGAGACCCTAGAACTTACTGAAATTTCTAGGATAATGGTCATGAATTGTGTCACACCCAATCTGGCACCGGACGTAAGTAAGATGGACTGTGAGGAAACACTAAGACAATCTGAAATTTCTAGAAGATAAATGCATGATTAATGAAATCTAATAACTGTGTGGATAATAAGTCAAGATCACCCCGCCTAATTACTCGAAGAGAACTTTTTAGGCCCTTCACACCACAAAAACAACTGACCCCGAACAATTATTTTGGTCTCAAAATATTGTTATGATGAAAGCTGAAGCTCTCAAGAGCAGAACCACCAGACCATCAAAGCGTTGACTGAGTATCCTCCAAATACACTGCAACGCTGTCCCAGCGTGCTTTCCAACAAAAGTCAAGTTGAAAATCAACATTTTTACACTTCGACAAACTTTTTTTTGATTTTGAAAAACGCCAGTAAAAGAGGATCACACCAACTGGGATCACTGAAGGGGAAAGGGGTTTTGAACAAACCAAGACATGTTACCTCACGGAGGTCATTCCATTTTTCAAAACTCTTCAAGAACACTTTGAGGGCATTCAAAAAGCTCTAACAAAAGAAGTTAAAGAAATGAGTGATGCCTTTAGGCGTTGGAAGCTGAAACTAGACTCAACGTTTGTTAATAGGAAACATGATGCGATTGAACGGAAAAACCTTCTTCTCGAACATGATAATATAATTGCTGATTGCTTGTTTAAAGAAGTGTTTTATGTTGCATCGAATTCTGAGCTTAATGTATCTAGATTTACTGAGATGCAAAAGGCTCATCATGTTGTCAAAGCCCGTTGTCTGGAACTTGAAGCAGAGCTTTCTAATTTACGTGATGATGTCCGTAAGGATAATTATAATGATCTTTTAAACTGGTTTTCCAATCTTGAGGCAAATCACCTAAACTTACAGTTAAAGTATCAAAACCTTAAAGATAGTTTTCAGAATAAACCGTCTTCATCCGTTAATGATACTCCTGATTTTAACTCTGTTTTTGTGATCGGTCAAATGAAAGCTTCACTTCAAGGAAAAGACAACGTCATCCAAAGGCTGAAAATGCAAATATCTCAGCTTAAGGAAACCCGTAGCGAACTAGACCAAACAATTGATTTTAGGGCCCGAGACTTTCAGATTTCACAATTAACTGAAAAGGTTAATGGTCTTCAAGAACAAAATGAGCTTTTTAGGGTAGAAAATGCAAAGATTAAGCAGCACTACAAGGAATTGTATGATTCGATCAAGATCACGCGTGCTAAGCATACCGAACAGACAACTGCCCTTAAAAATGAAAATGAAAGTCTAAAGGTCCAACTACAGAATACGGTCTCATGTGTCACTACAAATCAGGTCAAACCCAATTTATTGCACAGGAAGTATGCTATAGACTGTTGAACCTATTCCCTGCAATTAGGAATAATAGGGAAAGATCATCTAGTTTATCTAGGCATCTTAAGGAAAGTGTAGATTTACTTCGCGAAATAATGGAAGAGCCGCAAAGTTGAAAGGCCTTTAGTTAGATCACTCACATTTGCTTGTCGTTAACTAAGCATTTCAGGAAATATTAGTTTATGTGTTTGGCACTCGTCCAAGGTCTTTAAATCAAAAGCTAACGAAGCATGCAAACACCCTCTAGGAAAAAGCAAGTTACTTTGTGGACCAAATTGCACATCAAGTAGTAACTACACACAAAACATGTAGAGCCACTACACTACTCAGACAGTATAATGTCCCATGTGCCTCCTTCTTACAGGAGTAAACTGGTGCACTGATGCTAGCGGATCTTAGCTAGGAGCATACTCAAGAAAATAGGATCTAGCCAGCGAAAAGTGATAGCTTGGAAGAAAGTAGAAGACCACTCTAGAGGACAATTAGAACTCCTAGTCTTTAAAAACCACCGGGGGGGTAATCGTGTAGATTCTAGTATTAGCTCTAAGCAGTACATGTAATTAAATTTGAAAATTCTCACTCTGTGTGTGCCAAACATGTAACAAATGTTTATTTTCGGCTACTCAAGATATTGTGGTGGTTACTTATTTGCACTCTGTCGAATGCATCCCCAATGTTAAAATGTTGTGCGTCATGTTTGCAAGTTTTGATAACCTAAGCAAGTTAACCAAGTGGGGGAAACCTAAAACATATCAAACAAATTTGGAAAACCAACTGGCAAAAACTTAATATGTTGGTTATAAGTGGAGACCACAGGAAGAACATTCACCCTAAGTGATTAGTGCCCTTTAACTAGGTTCACTAAACTTACAGGAATGTCAGCCATTGCTTGTGTTAACTAATTGGAACCCAACCAACATTGGGGATCCAATTTTCCAACTCTCCATCTTTGTCTGTTTTCAAATGCAGGTCGTACAAATCGTCCTTTGGTATTTGGACTCAGGCTGTTCAAAACATATAAAAAAAATGACGGGGGATCGCTCAAGGCTCATGAATTTCGTGAAAAAGTTTATCGGGACAGTTAGATTCGGGAATGATCACTTTGGTGCTATTATGGGTTATGGAGATTATGTCATTGGTGATAGTGTAATCTCCAGGGTATACTACGTGGAAGGACTGGGGCATAATTTGTTTTCTGTCGGTCAATTTTGTGATTCAGATTTAGAAAAAAAAAAAAAAAAAAATGCTTCAGAAAGCATTCTTGTTATGGTTCGTGATCGGATGGTGTTGAATTATTAAGGGTCTCGTGGCTCTAATTTTATCATCTATCTCTGTTAAGACATGATCGAAAGTCCTCCCTAATTTGCTTGCTATCCAAAGCCTCTAAGAATAAATCATGGTTATGGCATCGGCGTTTAAACCACTTGAACTTCGGTACCATCAATGATCTTGCAAGAAAAGACCTTGTTAGAGGCTTACCTAGATTGAAGTTTGAAAAAGATCATCTTTGTTCTGCATGTCAATTAGGAAAGAGCAAAAAGCATACCCACAAACCCAAAACTGAAAACACCAATTTGGAAGTTCTAAACACCCTTCATATGGACTTATGTGGACCGATGCGTGTGCAAACTATTAATGGGAAGAAATATATCTTGGTCATCGTCGATGATACTCTCGTTTAGTGGGTTAAGTTTTGAGATCAAAGGATGAAATAACCTGCAGTTGTCAGCAAATTTTCCTGAAAAGCAATTTCAAGTCGGCCTCAACAAATTGTAAGATTCTATCCACACCAGACAATGGCAAGAATTTTGTCAACAAAATTGTTGACCATTATGAAAAAGTAGAATTTTTCATCAAAAGACATATGTTCCCAAGGGACTCTAGCAGAACGGCGTTGTACGAAAGATTGGAACCGTACTCTTGTCGAGGCGGCTAGGACATGCTAATTTTCTTGAGTCACAAAATTAACCGACAGAAAACAGATTATGCCCCAGTCCTTCCACGTAGTATACCCTGGAGATTACACTATTGCCAACGAAAACCCCATATGAGCTAGTACACAATAAGAAGCCTGGTCTCACATTTTTCTGAGTCTTTGGTGCTCTTTGTTACCCTACAAATGACAGTGAGAATCTTGGGAAACTACAACCAACGGCTGATATTGGAATCTTTGTTGGTTACGCACCAAACAGGAAGGGTTACAGAATTTACAACAAAAGGACCCGACAAATAATGGAGACTATTCATGTTACATTCGATGAGCTGACTGAGCAAATGGCTCCTGTACAATTCAGTTCAGGACCCGCTCCTATCCTGTTGACGCCTGGACCTATCAGTTCAGGGCTCGTACCTAATCCGGCTCCTGCTATACCATATGCACCTCCCACGAATAAAGAATTGGAGATGTTATTCCAACCCATGTTTGATGAGTATTTTAATCCACCGGGTATCCGTCAGAATCCTATTCCTAATGTAGCTCAAGACCCGGTCATACCTACAGGTCCATCCGTGTCTATTGCTATTGATCTGGACGCACCTTCGGGAAGCCATACTTCATCACCATTGGATCATCATTCCTCCTCGGTTCATCATGGTTTAGCAGGTGAGCCATCCGCAGAAGTTAATCCGTTTGCTGCAGCTGATCCCGAACCATTTGTTAATGTGTTCGCCCCAGACTATAACTCTGAAGCTTCATCATCTGGGGAAATCAACATACCTGAATCCAGCCAATCCACTCAACATCATGAACATGTCCGGAAATGGACTGACTCTCATCCTCTTGATAACATCATTGGGAATCCCTCAAGACCGGTATCCACTAGGAAACAGCTTGCTACGGATGCTTTGTGGTGCTTCTACAATTCCGTACTGTCCAAAGTCGAACCGAAAAACTTCCAATCTGCAGCTACTGAAGACTGCTGGTTTCAAGCCATGCAGGACGAAATCCATGAATTTGATCGACTGGACGTATGGGAATTAGTGCCACCTCCGGACTGTGCCATGATTATTGCTCTCAAGTGGATTTATAAGGTGAAACTTGACGAGTATGGTGACGTGTTGAAAAACAAGGCACGTCTTGTAGCGAAAGGATATCGTCAAGAAGAAGGTCTTGATTTTGAAGAATCCTTCGCCCCGGTCGCCAGACTTGAAGCTATCAGAATATTTCTTGCCAATGCTGCCAGCAAAAACATGACAGTTTATCAAATGGACGTGAAAACTGCATTCTTAAATGGCGAGCTTAAAGAAGAAGTCTATGTGAGCCAACCAGAAGGCTTCGTTGACCCAGATCGTCCACATCATGTCTACCGTCTGAAGAAAGCTCTTTACGGGTTAAAGCAGGCACCCCGGGCGTGGTATGACACTTTGTCAAAGTTTCTTCTGGCACAAGGATTCTCCAAGGGTGTAGTCGATCCAACCTTGTTCATTCGGAAAACAGGCAAACACACTCTTCATGTTCAAATATATGTTGATGATATCATATTTGCCTCGACCGACCCCAAAGACTGTGACCGTTTTTCTAATGAAATGAGCTCTAAATTTCAAATGTCGATGATGGGTCAAATATCCTTTTTCTTAGGCTTACAAATTTCTCAGAATCCTAAAGGCATTTTCATAAATCAATCTAAATATGCTAATGAGATTTTAAAGAAATTTGATCTTCATAAAAGTGACCTTGTTGACACTCCCATGGTGGAGCGAACAAAACTGGATGAGGACCTCTCAGGGATCCCTGTTGACCAGACCCAATATCGCAGTATGATTGGATCCCTGATGTATCTCACAGCCAGTAGACCTGACCTTGTTTTTGCTGTGTGCATGTGTGCTAGATATCAATCTAAGCCCACTAAAAAGCACCTTGAAGCAGTTAAACGGGTCTTTCGGTATCTCCAAGGATCCATAAATATGGGTCTTTGGTATCCGAAAGACACCGCCATGGCACTAACAGCATACACAGACGCAGATCATGCAGGTTGTCAAGACACTCGAAGAAGCACATCTGGCAGTGCTCAGTTCCTTGGTGATTAGTTAGTAAGCTGGTCATCAAAGAAGCAAACTAGCACGTCTATCTCGTCTACAGAGGCTGAATACATCGCGATGTCAGGATGTTGTGCCCAAATCCTATGGATGAGGTCTCAATTATCGGATTATGGCTTTGCATACAATCACATCTCTCTGTATTGTGACAACAAGAGTGCCATAGCTCTCTGCTGCAACAACGTCCAACACTTCAGGTCTAAACACATCGACATCCGACATTATTTCATCAGAGAACAAGTGGAAAAGGGATTGGTTGAGTTGTATTTCGTAAGGACAGAGTATCAACTGGCGGATATATTCACTAAGGCACTGCCTAGAGAACGATTCAAATTTATTCTCCTGCGGCTTAGCATGAAGACTATGAAGCCAGAGACACTCAAACGTCTTCAGGATGATAAGGATGAGTAACAGATTAGCTTCAAGTATCCTATGTAAATATGTACATATTCCAACTCAAAAATAAATTACAAAAATATAAAACCAACAAAAATCAATAAAAATCAGAAAATAGAAAATACCAAAAATAGTTTTTCAATACATGTCTTCTGCTTATCGATAACATTTACGGACCTAGAAATGTAATTTAATAATGACACGGGCCTTTAAATGAAGCTCGAACGGAAATTTAAACTTTTCAAAACATGTCTAAATGGCTTGCAGTTATTTCAGACTGCAACCTGCTTTTCAAATTGAGGAAAGCATGTCGCCAAAAAGACGGTTGTTCCTAACAACGGGTGATTCAGTTCTCCCGGGCATGGGTTACTTTATATCCATGCAACCTCGATCTAATGTACGCTTTAGTGCATTCTTTCTTGATCAAGAAGAGAAGTCTTCTTTTTATCCAAATGATTTTCCGTCTATGATTCTTTAGAAAATTAATTGTGTTTCAAATGGTGGACATGTAGTGTTTGCAAAATCAATCGGACCTGAATTTCTCAAAATTTAACACTCAATCAATGACTACAGCTCTTTAAATAGAAAACAGGTCATTGATTGAGGGGGAGAGTGGTTTTTCAAATTTATGACATCTAACGGTTTTTCAAATTTATGACATCTAACGGATATTTTGATACTTCGTATAAATAATTAAGAAAGGTTTGGTAACTAACGGGGTTCATTTTGAGGGGGAGTTAAACGTATGTTAACTCAAAAAGGGCCAAATGTGTCAGTTATATGCAAGTATAGGGTCTTATGTGTTAATTACTAGTTGTTTCCTAGACTTATAAAGCATCAAGGACCATTTGTGCCATAAATTAAACCCTTAGTATCTCTTACAACCTAAATGGAAAAGAAAGGAGTAAGTGAGGGACCATTTGTGTCATTTGTTGAAAGTTACAATTTGATATAAAAACCAATTGCGTCTTGACTCTGGTCAAAGTTTCAAAAACAAGTCAAACCTTACCTGTTTCTCTCTCAACTCATAACTCATCTTTGCGTTTTGCCTGCCTCGTGATCTATCGTGTGATTTGTGTGTTTAGGTATGGCTTGCTTTGTGTTATCTATCATCTAAATATGCCGTATCCTTAACATCTTGCCCTGAAATTCATTAAATCACATCACTTTTTTTAGGGTGTTCGTACGAAATCCTCATTCAAGCGTTGGTTAGTGTTTCTAATTGAGCTTTGTTTGCTGGGTTTGCCTTAGATTACGTTGATGATGCCTAGTTGATGTCATAATTGTTTCCCCATTAGCTAACTTAAGGTCCTTGTGATTTTTGCATATTAGTTGACCTTTTAGCAAAAAACATGCTCGTTTGATGCTTGTAAAAGCTGTTTGTTGTTGTTATTGTAGCTAGTATGCAATATTGATTGTATATCATGATTGGGTTATGCCTTGGAAACATTAATTTGTAAGTTGGGATCTGCGAATAAGATATGTTCTTGGTTGCATTTTGCTTAAATGTTCTTGGTTGCGTTTTGATATGATATGCTTGATTGTGTTTTGGTTTGAAGTTCTTGGTTGCGTTTTGCTTTAAGTGTTCTAGATTGCGTTTTGTTTAAGTGTTCTAGATTGCGTTTTGCCTAAGTGTTCTTGATTGTGTTTTGTATAAAGTGCTTGATTGTGTTTTGTGTGGAATCCCTCTGTTACGTTTTGCCTTATACATGCCTTTGTGTTTTTCTTGATAAATACCCTTGCGTTTTGCCTGATATATGCCCTTGCGTTTTGTTTGTAATATTGTGCTAAGCAGGACAAAACGCAATCAATTACGTTTTGTGATTGAAGACCTTCACTAATTCAAATGTAGGACCCACCTTTTTCAATTTTTTTCAAAAATGTTGCGTTTTGATTAAACTTGAATAAAATATTCCTGCGTTTTGTGTACTTTCATTTTGTCTAATTACCTGTTGTCCTTTGGGACTTGTCTTTGCGTTTTGCCTATTTTTATTAAAATATTCTTTGCGTTTTGGGTGCTGCGTTTTGTATGCACTGCGCTTTGCCTATTGCGTTTTGATTAGTCTAATAAATATTGGCCTCTGCGTTTTGGCTTTTGCATTCTCTGCGTTTTGTGTGATATGGTTTTCCCAACTGCGTTTTTGTCGCGTCATCTGAGTTTTGGTCATTGTGTATCGGTCACTGAGTTTTGTCTCTACTATCATGAGTTGACTTTCGTTGACTTAAGTGTTGTACATATCGGTTGACTATCACTTCAAATATGATCAATGTGTCTATCTTGACTTGGACTTATGTCTATGTCTATCTAACCCTTGAGCATGTGCTCTTATCTAACATCACCTCTCTGTATGTATGTCTTCGTTGATGCATGTGTGCAGTTACAATGGCTGATGCAAATATCAATGCTCATGAGGTTCCAGTTGCTGCTGCTTCTCCACCTACTCGTTCTGATGAGCAAATCTTGCCTCGTAACAAATGGGTCCCTATGGGAAAAAGCAATTATTTCTTGGATGTGGAAAGAAATCAAGCCAATCCCATATTCAAGATAGTTGTGGACATCTTGAAGAACACCAACTTCTTTAAAGCTTTCACCGCTTCATCCATCATTCCATCCATTTACATCCAGCAGTTCTGGGACACCATCAGATTTGACAAAGACAAAGGATACAACTGTCAGCTGGATGAACAATGCTTCTATCTCACCAAAGCTACTCTAAGAGATGCACTTCATGTATGACTACAAGATTCTTGACTCTCCAAGAGTCGTACTGTTCAGAGACAAGTATGGTATGCAGATGCTCATGCGCTTCAACGAAATCCACAAGTTCAGTGACGGGACTCTACAACAACTAGATGAAGCTTTGGACTATCAGGTAAAGGAATTCAAGGTTAACAAGAACAATCTGGGGCTGAATACCAGGTTCTGGACCACGAATGATGTGATCAAGTGCAAGCAGTTCATGTTTGCCATTCAAAAGCGGCTAAAGCTCAGGAGAATCTTCCAAAACTTGGAAAGCTTTGTTGCTGGAAGAATACGCGAAGGAGACTACAGACTTCTATGGAGAACCGAATGATGACATCTTCTCTATAGCTTCTCGTACTTCTTGTGTGGTATATATTGTAATCTTGTACATTATTAACCTAAAGCTCCAAGGTTACTAAAGAAACCCAAGGCTAGATGTGCAGTACCAAGGCCCCGCACCTAAAGCAACTAAAAGCTATAAAATACACTGGTGACAAGGCTCCCAAGTCCACTTCTTCTCAACCACCTAAACCAACACCAGCACCAATTAAATCCCCTAAGGAAGTCTAAGGCATAAAGTGTAAGCTGGTTAAGGAAACACCTAATGCACCATCTCTTGCCAAATGATCTAAAGCAGGTAAGGTGACAAAGAAGCGTAAGCCAAAAAGTCCACTCAAGCTGGTAGATGAATTTGCCGATGAAGGTGTTCCTATTTCAGAACCTAGAATTGATGATGAGGAAGATGACAATCAAAAGGCTGTGGAACTAAGCTTGAAAGATCTTGAAGCAAAAAATCAGGGACCAGCTCGTACTGTAGTTATACGGGAACCTGACTCTGGGAAATTTCAACAGCTTCCAGAGGTACAAGGAAAGGGAAAAGAGAAAGTCGTTGATGAACAAGCTGCTCACGATCTACTCACCCTTCATATTCCAAAGAAGATGAGCCCTGCAGATCAATTTATCTTTCAGAGGCGCACTCCTATGCCTACTGAACCCTCTGGACATGTTGAGTCTCCTTCCTTAGATGTGGAACTAGCCCTGACTGATAGTGAAACGGAATCTGATAAGGAAGTACCTGAGATCAATGCTGGAAATCAAGATGAAGGCCAAGCTGGACCAAACCCTGGTGAACAAGATGAAGGCCAGGCTGGATCAAACCCTGGTGATGCTGCAGTGTCTCAACCTCAATCAATCATGTGGGATCATACAAGGCTGGCCCATACCTTGACCATAAAATTATGGCCTTAAGAGTCATGATGTCTTTCAGACTCAACAAATCCCTGAGCAGAAATTAGATGAAGAGGATTACTACATCTGCTTACCCAAATCTTTAGAAGAACCTCAAACTCCCCAGCTAAAGATTAGGTGAGTCCGAAGAACCCACAAGCTACCACTAGAACTTTGTCTTCTCTTAACAAAATCTAGAAAAAGAACTCAGCTTCCAGAACAGTTCTTCATGAAGAAGCCCACAGGTAAGAAGAACCACAGAGAAAACTATGTTGAATCAGAGGTCTGTCAATGGTCAACGGTCCCCCTATACATCAGGACTAGCAATCCTGCATCGGTTTCCGTCCAATGACCACTCTGGTTATTGATCTCACAACTTTACAAGCAAACTCTTTAACTGTTCATGCTCTACTCCCAACATCAACAGCAATAACCACAACAATCACAACAACAACTCTTCCACCACCATCGCACCAACCACAACAAAGCACCACATATCCGATCTTAATACAACGCATTGGTGAACTTGAACAACACATGGCGAACTTGATACAAGACAACTCATCTCATCGAAAGATTGAACAAACAGGGCGTCGGCTGTACAAATTGGAGAATCTAAATATTCCCCACCAGGTGAGCATAGCAGTTGATGAGATAGTCACTGATGCAGTCGACTGGGCAATGCAAGCTCCACTTCGAGCTTGTTTCAGTGATCTGCCTGCCGTTGATATGAAGGAAATTCTCCAACAACAGATGTTTAAAGATAAATCCTATGAGGCTCATAAAGATCACAAGAATGTGTTTGACGCACTGCAGAAGTCATTGGAGCGTGATTACTCAAACCAACTCCTATCAGATCAGGAAGAAGCTGGCCAGAAGAAAAGAAAGAGACGTGATGTTCCAAGAACTCTTTCTGGGTCTCCACCTTTACAACCACCACCTCTACCTCCTCTATCAGGCGCGTCTGGGGCTCCAGGTACTTTAAGAGCTTCAGGATCTTCTCAGTTTCCTCTACCTCCTTCTCCTCTATCTACTGGTACATCTGGATCTGTTCAGCAACAAGGCAGTAAGGCTCCAAGTTCGTCTAAGACTACAGGCCTCTGCACTATAATCGTATGGCTTCGACTACATCTGACACTACCCACGAAACTTATGAAGTTTAGCTGGTTTTTCTGGGCTCAAGATTCTCTCCAGACGAAACTCTCTGATACATGATGATTCCATTCCTGACGAGCAGGTACATTTGTCTAAGGATGAAGATTCCGGGAATGATCACCTACCAAAAGCTGACTCGAGAAAAGACTAGTGGAAACCACTCCCAGCAGAAGAAAGACCTGCAACTCCTGAACCTGCTTGGACCATTCCTTCTTCCAATATGTCAGATGTAGAGAACAACTGGGCTTCTACGTTGGTTACAACTTATGAAACCCCTGCTGAGAACTCATTATTTGCAAAGACTGGAGACTGAGACGACTTTCATGAACTGGTACTACCGACGAGTGAACAAGACCGAGCTCACACAAGCAAATTTCAAAGGGCAGGCTTATGAAGTTGTTAAATCTTTCTACCCAGATGTCATTCACCTTCAGTTCCAGATGGATGAGTGCCACAAGATGCTCACAGATCAGGTTGACTGGACAAATCCAGAAGGAGATCAAGTCCTGAAGTCAAATGTCAACTCGACCCACTACCCTCTCGGTGTCCTCGTAGGATCATGGTCACTATTCTAACACAATTCATCTTAAATAAAGACTTTGAGTATTTGCGATATTGCAACAAGGAAGCAGTCTCGCACTATCGATTTCCAAGATGAAGGCTGCTAGTTATCCTGACTTTGGTCTTAAACTACTAGTGCCAGAGCGAATGTGGATTGATGATGTGTATACCTATGACATAAGTGCTAAATATGGCATCTCTCACTGGTGGTTTAATCGACTGAAGTTCTATATTGATAGACATGATTCTTTGTTGCGTCAAAAAAGACGTCAGGATCCACACATGCGGATTCATGATAGTGTATCAAAAAATCAAAGCATACCTCAAGATACGGTGTATGACTACTTGACAAATTTTGGTCCTCCGAAGAGCTGATTTCCAAGAACATATGATTGCTGAAAAAGATTTCAAGAACCTGTATGCTAGTGACTTTAAAGACATGAATCTGCTTCTTCTGCAAGGTCATATCGATCATCTTCCTGGTTCAGACAAACAGATGCTATCTACTTACTTCTTGTCAAACTTGGGGACCGTGAAACTTAGTGACAACCCGGGTTTGAAAGACTTTAACTCAGCAATGAAAGATACCAACACAGTATGAACCTCAAAACTTAAACCAGGATGGGATGCTACAGGCTGTAGTTCCAGCATAGATTATACCTCATTGAGTCACCTCAAGTCAAGTAAGTTTCCCAGTCACAACAAATGAATGAAAAAAAGGTCATGAGGTTCAATGAGATATACAAGTTCAGTAATGGAACATTAACACGTATTCTGGAAGCACTGGATTATAGAGTCAAGAAATTTAAGGTCAATCGGCTCAATCCGGGTATGAATACGCGATTCTGGACTCAAAAAGACGTGACAAGGAGCAAAGAGTTCATAGCGGCTATTGAAAGGCAATTGAAGACAAGACAGATCTACCAGAACCTGGAATGCTTTGTTGGTGGACATGTTCGTGATAGTGACTACAGACTTCTTTAGAGAACGGAATGATATCGTCATTTCAGTTAAAATGTCAATATCATGTGTATTATATTGTAAACTTTGTACATTATATAGTAGTGTGGTAATCAGTGTTATGTGTTAGTTTATGAATTTTTCATGAGTTTCTCGTTAAACTGCAAATTATTTATAAACTCATCATAACGGACACTAACAGGCTCCCTCACTAATTGAGGGGGAGCACGTATATATAGGTTCCAATATTGGCTTGTATTTAATCAGGCCACATCTTCTCTCACATTTTTCTAACATATTTAAATCAATTGAGATCCTAAATCTCAAAGGGTTTGAAATTTTTAATCAGGGGAGAGAATATGATTTAAATATTAAATCTGATAATAATGTGATCTATTAAGACTCAAGCAGGTACTCCTCCCTCTGTGTGCCAAACAATTTCGAATATTGACACACTTGTTGAGGGGGAGCGTTTCTAAATAATAAAAACAATCAAGGTACAATGGCTTTGATATTTGTATCACAAGTACCTTGGTTGATTTTTCAACTGGTTTTATGGCAAAGTGAACTGTACCAAAATACCGACCTTGTACTTACTTTATCATAGTTATAAGGATGGTATGGTTAGGTACATGTTCCCAT
>BQNB010105106.1:0-16199 GCA_026074375.1 Tanacetum coccineum
ACATAGAGCACATTTTGTGCATAATTCGGCGGCGATAATTCCTCAAGAAAATATAAAGGATCAATAGAATTTATTCGAGCATCAAAGATTCAATACCCGTGCTCTTTAAAGACGGAGATTTCAATTGTCCCTTATTAGATGATTATCACAATTGGTTCAATCCCAATACATCCTATCGGTCATCAGACATATAGACTAGATACGTCTAGACCACAACGCACATTCGTTAGATAATTTCTTCTAAATTCCCGACTTTGTTCCCTTCGACTCGAGATGTAAGCCATTTTGATTGATCCTTCCCTAGGGAAATGGTGAAGGATGTCGCCATTGAGTTCCATTAGGGTTCTAGATCTTCTCGCTCGGCTTTGCGCAACAAAGTCGTTACTGTCAAATAGTAAGTACCACTACACCTAACTTTAAGTCAGGGGTCGCTCAGTGTTCTATACCAATCCTTGATGATCAAAATATATATATCCATCACACATCAATACCACTAATTAAGTTGAGGAAACCATACACATTCCTTAAGCAACTTATCCAAGCTCTAATTTTTATTCCTTTTGACTCAAGGTGTTGGCCACTTCGATTGATCCTCCAGAATGGTGACGGATGTCGCCATCGAATTTTTACTAGTGTTTCAATCATTCGCTCCTCTTCACGCATTTCGAGTCTCTTCGTCAAGGAGTAAGACATACTACACCCAACTTTAAGTCAGGCATTGGGTAGCGCTCTATACCTATCCTCAACGATAAAGGTACTGTTAGGAATTAAGTTTTCATAACTTAGTATCGACAATATTAATAGTTAGTACTGATAGTTATAGTTAGTACTTACAGTACAAAATGTTAAGTACTGATCAGTTAGTTAGTACCGATAGTAGAAAGTGGTTAGTACCGTTTAAGAGATATGTATGAGATATTTTAGGAAAAGATATGAATTATCTTTTACGCATTTTGTAAGCCTGTTAGGGTTATCCTTGGTCTATAAAAGGATCCCTCTTGGCATAGTTAGAGATATGAGCTCAATACATCTCATTCATATCATATCTTTTAGTTAGTAATCTGTAATCATTCAAAGCATATTAATAGAAATTATTATTTAGTTTTTCATTGTTCTTCTTAGTACTTGTGTTAAAATTCCGCATTAACTCATAGTATTCATAGTCATTGTATCTACATAGTTAAACTGTATTTATACATCTTGGCTATCAACCTTAATAGGCTGCAGAGATCTATTCAGTTTGGGACTCACAGGTACACACATAAGACACATTACCTCCACTTTCTATTCTGGGGTAAGAAGTCTTCTTCATGGCCATCATTTGCTATAACCAAGGCAATACACACACCTGATGTAGGAGAAGTCTTCTCCATTTCACACATCTAATATCAGGATTAGCCACCTTGGCTTTCATCCGCTTAGGGAACCTTATGACCCTAAGAGATCTCCTCTCAGTGTCGTATCCAGCCTTATGGTATTCCATCATCTAACCAATCATATCATTTATTTCATGACTTTCGGGTATGTCTACATGTCCATGCATGATGGAACTCTATACCATTACTAATCCTCAAAAATTCACCATTATACGGCAGGCGAACGTTCAATCCGACCTCACATTCAAGTCTTGCTACAACAAGCATCCGGTCTACACCTTGGGTGACTCAACTTCGTACTCGCTTACTAACACACCATCCAAAATCAATTCTTGACAACCAATCTCCATAACAAACTACCGATCTATTTCGCAACGACCTAAATCTCACTTTTATCTAGAAATGTTCATTCCGTACAATACCATTGGCATTTCTCTAAGGAATGACTCAGTCACCATGACTAACATGAGACTCTCTCAATGTAGTCAAATAAGATTATTTGCATAAGGGTCCAAAATATAGGGCAAAACATTTTTCTCTTTCAAAGAGTCAAATTCGATTATTTATCTAAAAAATTTGACATTTTTAAGGGTGACGATTAATCCGATCAAAATTTCTTCCAAAAGGTTAAATCAAAGTGGAATTCTAATTTGAAAATCACCATAATTTATAAAAATATCATTTCAGTTGGGGTTGCATAAATATTTTCAAATGATTTGAAATCGGCAAAATTTATAGAATAACAATATTTTTTTTTGATAAGAGTTTAAAATGATTCATGGGTCAAAATCATTGATTTGTAAAATGTCATCATGTTAATTTAGAGTTAAAGATCATAACAAGTATAAGGAATATCCAAACTAAGGGTAAATGAAGAAGATACACGCGCATAAGAGTGCTAGCGGGAACCGCTACACTTTCCCAAAAATCCGAATCATACCGAAACAAGATGAAATCCAGGGTGAAGAATATAAGTAATCTTTGATATGAAATGGGAAGGAACTTAGTGGGAGAAAATGGAAGGATGGATGTATTCTAGAGAGAGAAAGTAAGAAACATATAATTCATTAGCAAAGTGAGAATACAAAACCAACCAACACCCTCTCCAAGCTATGGAGAGGGTATTTATACACTAGTTTGGCCGGCCATGGGGCCTATTGATGGGCTTACCATGGGCCTTGGGCCATATTAGCTTAATATGTTTAATATATCTAACTACGGGCTTTGACTAGTAAATATTGGAAGTGGCCGAGACTTTTCTTGATCCTAACAATCTCCCCCTAAGGGAGGTCACTCCAATTTACAAAGAATATAATTCTAGCATACTATGCTTTATCTTTAGTCCTCAGCTCGTAGTCTTTAACTTCAATCTATAACTTGTGAATTGTTGTAGTGATCTTTGACTTTAGGCTCGAGCTTGTTCCTTTATCTTAACTTGTTTGTGATAGTGTGATCTTGAGCACTTTGAGATCATCAACCAAGCATAATCTCGTTTCGCCATCTTGAAACTTTGCCATCATGTAAACTTGTGACTTCTGGACCGACATACTCATACCTTTCTTGATTTGTTGACTTGAAAAGCTTTAAAGTTGTATCTTTCTTGAAATTCTTTAACTTTAACACTTTGTCACTTCGAGAAAGACGGTCGGTATCAGAGTGATGGAAACTTCTTTGAAATTCTTTGTCTTTAATACTTTGTCACTTCAAGAAAGACGTACGGTATCAAAGTAGCGGAAGTCTTGAAACATGTACTTGAGATTTTATGACGTCTTTATGGTTGTTGGTTAGGTATGAGCACGAGGTTATGAATCTTGTAAGTCAGCTAAAATCAGGAACCTTCACCTCCATCTTTAAGTATCCTACATTAAAACAGTTAGCAATAAAGCGGAAGGACGAATATGGATTTGTCATCTGCCCGTGTTTGGTTGGAGTAACCTTCGAATCCGTGAGGATCGACCTATGATCAGGTACATTCAATTTAAGAAGAATCTCCTTGACAGTATTTCTAGATGAAGTATTGAGTCTTTCTAACACATGTGTATCAGATTCATCAAACTCAACATGTTCTTATTATCGGAATGTCTCAAAGCAGACAACACGATAAGAGTGAATCAGCGAGTTACTATCTCACCGATTGAAATAAAAAATTGATTTGAAAATCAATCGACGTGTCACTTGTTAAAGTGGTTTTGTGACACACCGAGAGTGTTAATCATTTCAAAATTCATCATCAATTGTCAATTCATAACTTGGAACAAGTTTGATTCTTAGAGAATTGCACCATCGTTTCTTTCCAGTTGTCACAAGTTTGATTCATATAGAATCGCACAAGTCACCTACCATAAGCTTGTTTGATGTTGGATCAAGCAGGATTTCCATCTTCATGGTGAATACTTAAGTATCACTCGGATGTTCTAGAAAAATCACAAGGATAATGCGTAGGACTCTTTATATTTTCTCGTTATTCACATTGTGTGAGATAGCAAGCATAATTTTGACAAGTGTCCTAATGAGATTTATGGATGATCTCTTTTGGATCTAGACTCAATAGTGCACTTTTGTTTTAGTGATCGAAGGCTGGAGCAGACTGCCACCTTTTCAATATCAACTAACTCAGAGTGAGAAAGTCGATAGAAATGTGTGTAATCTCCGTGAGAAATGAAACAAGAGTCTGTTGAGAGACCTTGAGTGGCTAGGGAGGGTTGTGCTTAGCGTCACTGGGTCCATGACTGTCTTAAATGTCAGACAACAACTTAGTGTTTCTGAAAGATTATGTATTGACCCGGTTTCTGCCTAAGTGTATGGAGGGCTTCTTTCTTTTCACCCTTTATCTTTACATTTCTTTTTCATTCTTCAACCCCTTCAATGCTTATCGAGACTTCATAACTAACACCTTGTTAGGTTTGTTCTAGTGTTAGCTCCATCTCAGTCGGCATTATTCCCGATTCTCACTTTTTCTCCTTTTGTATCATACCTAAGGACTTCTACACTAACTAGTGGATATCCCTGGGTAGATCCCTCTGGTTCTGGCTGGATCATGAGATTTAAATACCTATGCCTAACCACCTTATAACTCTATAAATTTAAATACATGGTCGGTCTTTCAGGTATTCTATCACAAGCCTTTACATGGTCATAAAGTAGACCATGCCCAAGAATAAATTCCCGTTGAGAGGTCAAGTTTCCTTTTTGATGGAATACTTATTTTTAAGATGATGTCCGGGTTACTATCTGAAATAATAGCAAGCCATTTGGCATGTTTTGAAAACATTTGTAATATATGATCACATTTCAATACAAATTAGACTCAGTTTAATCACATTTTCTCCCCTTATCCAAAATGTTAATCCCTTGATATTTTGGATATCAATTGATTAAACGTTCGGGGACAAAATGTTACACAATATCTAACAGGAACATTTTAATGCTCCCCCTCAATATTTGAGGGAATATAAGACAGTGCTGAGTACAATAATTTGAAAACTTTTGAATTTACTAAGAAATTCTTGAAAATTTTGTACTCGAGCACTCCTTAGAATCACCATTAAGTCTACACTATATATATTCACAAGATTATTATGTACAAGGTTTGACCTGAATGATGAGAACATCATATGATAGAATCATATGGTTCTTTTGTCGCAACCGTAGGTCTCCTTCGTACAATCTCCCACCCATGAACTTTTCTAAGCTCCTCATTAACCTTCTTTCTTTCAAGAAGTTGTCAATCTGATCTTTCTCTGTCCAAGCACTCTTCGGTATTGCTTCAACTTTCTTTCCAAGTTACGAAAGTCTTTGCTTCAAACTTCGAGTATGAAACAGATTCAGATACATATGTAACTTGAGCTTGTGTGGTTGGTGATGTCGGTGTTGATGTTGTCTTAGCTTCCCCCTAAACCAGTAATCCTTTCTTGAGTAGATTCAGAACTTTTTTGCAAGCCGCATCAAGCAGTCTTGATGTATAAAGCCCAGATATCCGAAGTACACAATTAACCCTTTCAAGAATTTGATACCGCAACACCAAAGTCAATTAAGTCCCGGATGAGCGCATTTCTCTCTACAGGATAGTTATGATATAAATTGAAACACCAAAGTCAACTAAGTCTCGGATGTCACAATTATTCCCTCTAAATAGTCGAAATGATAACTCCAAAGTCAACTAAGTCTCGGAAGAAGACATTTCTTCCTACAGGATACTGACAATCTAAAGGAATCATCATACCTATGTGTACCTCTTTTATCAAATATTTCTACTCATTTTAAGAATAAGCTTAGAGATTGACCGGTCAGGTAAAACATTAATTGAATCAGACAAAACTCTTCTCACGTTTTAAATAATTATACTCCCAACACTTCCCCCTGGGGACTCAAATGATGCATACTGACTAATGACGAGATGTCTCTTCCACCATGTGATTGAAATAGTGCACCCGAAAGATTAAAAAAAAGGCCTAAAATCAAAAGAAGCTAACCTCAAAAAGAACAACACATGCTAAACCGCAAATGAAGGGCCTAGGACATTATAGGATATACATCTAATCCTTCCCCCTTGCTGGTTTCGACACGTCGGAATCAGCAAAACCTTGTACGGACACATACTTGAGAACGTGTTTGAAGAATCAATATATCTTAGATCTATTCCGTGAGAATCAACTTTAAGGTCTTTAAAACTATGCAATTATGTCAAAACATTCCTAAGTCTTTTACAGCTATGAGGTGTTGGCAATATTAGTCGTATGTAGTTTTAAAGCCTATACTCACTAGGTCTCATATTTCAAATAAGTTCCTAAAGTTGGAAACAAATGACATCTAAAGCTCATGAAGTTAATATAAATTAACTCCCCTTAAAAATGTTATCCGTCATAATTCAAAACTTTATCTGTTTATTCCGTGACTTATTTTGAAAGACCATTTTAAAAGATTATTTGATGACACTTTCTCCCCCTCAAATAATGACCTGTTTTCTATTTAAAGAGCTGTTGTCATCATTTAAGTGGTTGAATTGTCTTTGAAAATCTTTTTGTGATTACTGAAAATACTGATTCATTATGAAGACAACTTTTTACCAATAAAAATAGATTTGTGAATGGAAGTGAGAAGGGTTTGGGTGTTGGCTAACCACCACACAACAAATGGTCTTCAATTCACCATGTCTAACAGACATCAAGAATTGACTAGTCCAGAAGCAAACGGCTTCTGGTAAAGACTTCTCAAATCCGTTTATGGTTGACAATTTACCAAAAATTGTATGGTTCTCAACTCACCTTGCTTCACAGTTAAGAGTTGGCTAGTCCAGGATCAAACAGTTCCTGGTAAAGACTAATCAAATCTGTTGATAGCTGATAGTTTGCTAAAAACTATATGGTTATCAGTGCACCATGTTATGGCAATGAAGCATTGACTAGTCCAAAAGCAAACGGCTTTTGGTAAAGACAAATCAAATCCGTTGATAGTTGATAGTTTACTCAAAACTATAAGGTTATCAATTCACCTTGTTGTTTACAATGAAGAATTGGCTATCCCAGAGCAAACGGCTACTGGTAAAGGAATATCAAATCCGTTAATGGCTGGTAGTTTGCCAAAAACTACAAAGCCAACTTAGTTGGATGTTGCTGTGTTGCTGAGAAGACATGTTGCTGATAAAGATGGATAGCTGAAGATGTCAAAATTATCAAAGATCAGATCAAGATTGGATAGAGTGTTTGGATACATCCTCCTGGTCTACAAGATGTTTACACTAAAGAAACATGAAGTTAAACAAGTTCAACAATCATGTTTAGGGGAGGATTGTTGGGAATTATGCATTCCTGAGTTAGTACCGTTAGTTATATTAGTTAGTACCGTTAGTTATATTAGTTAGTTCCGCTAGTTGTAATTTGTACTGACAGTATAAAATGTTAGTACTGATCAGATAGTTAGTACCGTTTATAAGATATGCATGAGATATCTTAGGAAAGGATATGCATGATCTTTATACGCGTTTTGTAAAGCCCATTAGGGTTTCCTTGGTGTATAAAAGGAACCCTAGGCATAGTTAGTAGATATAGTTCTACACAGATCAATAGAGATCGATTAGCAATCATAGTTTTGTAATCTGTAACCTAGGCAGATTCAAGTTATAATATAAAGTTCTTTTGTGATTCTTAATACTGTTCTTCTTAGCATTATTGATTAGTTTCCGCATAATCAATAGTGTTCAAATCACTGTTTCATTATTGTTGCTTTAGAATTATCTAAAGGAACAAACCCTTTACAAAAATATCTTCCTTTGATATTAAAGCAATTTGATTCCATGAAGGTGGAAGACTTCTTAGGAACTTATAGTTGATATCTTCCTTTGATATTGGAGCACCATGAACCTCCAATTCACTTATGAGTTTCTGGAACCTATCATAAGCCTTGTCTAGACTTTCATTTGATGTAGTAGAAAAATTTTCAAACTGATGTTTTAGAACATTTTTCTGCATCTTCTTGGATTCTTCATTACCTCCAAACCTTGATTTGATTGCTTCCCAGAGTGATTTAGCATCTTCAACATTATGAAACTTGAGGAGGTATTCATCAGGTATTGCTAAAAGCAAGATGCTCTTAACTCTTTCCTGATTCCTTTTAGCAGCCAGTTGTTTGGCAGTCTTAGGAGCAGGAGGAGCCGATGTTTCTCCAGTTGGTGCAGGCTCTTCTTCTAGATCTCCATTGACAATAACATCCTATTGGTTATGGTTTGTGTGACAGATATATTGTCGCATTCTCATGCTCTAAATATCATATTCTCCATTCCTGATGATAGGGATTTTCATTGCTGTGATAGTGGGTGGAGGAATGTCTTGTTCTGCCATCTTATAATTGAGTTCTTCTTATTCAGAGTTTCCACACAAGCTCTGATACCACTTGTTGGATCGTTTACTGAATAGATGTTAACCTTTAGCTTGTAAAGGGTTTGTTCCTTTAGATAATTCTAAAGCAACAATAATGAAACACTGATTCGAACACTATTGATTATGCGGAAACTAATCAATAATGCTAAGAAGAACAATATTAAGAATCACAAAAGAACTTTATATTATCACTTGAATCTGCCTAGGTTACAGATTACAAAGACTATGATTGCTAATCGATCTCTATTGATCTGTGTAGAACTATATCTACTAACTATGCCTAGGGTTCCTTTTATAGACTAAGGAAACCCTAATGGGCTTTACAAAACGCGTATAAAGATCATGCATATCCTTTCCTAAGATATCTCATGCATATCTCATAAACGGTACTAACTATTTTATACTAACGGTACTAACTATCTGATCAGTACTAACATTTTGTACTGTCAGTACAAATTACAACTAGCGGTACTAACTAATATAACTAACGGTACTAAGTCAGGAATGCATAATTCCCAACAATCCTCCCCTAAACATGATTGTTGAACTTGTTTAACTTCATGTTTCTTTAGTGTAAACATCTTGTAGACCAGGAGAATGTATCCAAACACTCTGTCAAATCTTAATCTGATCTTTGATAATTTTGACATCTTCAGCTATCTATTTTTATCTGCAACATATCTTCTCAACAACACAGCAACATCCAACTAAGTTGGCTTTGTAGTTTTTGGCAAACTACCAGCCATTAACGGATTTGATATTCCTTTACCAGTAGCCGTTTGCTCTGGGATAGCCAATTCTTCATTGTAAACAACAAGGTGAATTGATAACCTTATAGTTTTGAGTAAACTATCAACTATCAACAGATTTGATTTGTCTTTACCAAAAGTCATTTGCTTTTGGACTAGTCAATGCTTCACTGCCATAACATGGTGCACTAATAACCATATAGTTTTGAGCAAACTATTAGCTATCAACAAATTTGATTAGTCTTTACCAGGAACTGTTTGATCCTGGACTAGCCAACTCTTCACTATGAAGCAAGGTGAGTTAAGAACCATACAATTTTTGGTAAATTTTCAACCATAAACGGATTTGAGAAGTCTTTACCAGAAACCGTTTGCTTCTGGACTAGTCAATTCTTGATGTCTATTAGACATGTTGAATTGAAAACCATTTGTTGTGTGGTGGTTAGCCAACACCTAAACCCTTCTCACTTCCATTCATAGCATTACTCTTCATTAAGCTGTTGCTTAATGAATCTTATCAAATGTAGTGCAACAGTACTTTCCTCTTCAACCTCCAATCCCAAATCAAGCATTCTTTGCAACAATTCCTTGGAGAGAGGGCACCTTCTTTCAACTAGCATGTAGATGACTGTCCCATCCTTAAGCTCTAGTATACAAACTCCACAAGCTTCATACAGTCTCTATCTAAAAATCTCCCAATCTTGTTGATTGTTCCAGAAATCACCTTGATCATTTTCTTCTGTTGAGGATTCCATCATAATCTTCAAGTGTCCCCAAAGAATCAACTCAATACATTCTGGTGTGATTTCTGAGTACTGCTTCATCACCAAATCATATAAATGAAACAAATCCTGCCTATTAAAAATATTTAGTACCTCCATTAGATAGTTGAATGCCCTGAAGTGCCCATTAACTCTGTAGACAACAAGGTAATCCCTATCTGGTGATGAAACCTTGTACAACTTAGAAACAAAAGATTTTGTCTCCATAATCTCACTATCTAAGGTACTATCAAATGTAACAATCCTTAGACATTTTCTATGTTCATCATCACTATCATCATCTGGCTGTGGTCTTGGCCTTTTCTTAGCAATCATATTCATATGACCACTCTTTCTTTTCTTTGTACCCTGCTCTGTCACTTCTTGTTCAGCAGGTATCTTTGCTGTGTCTTTTTCCCTTAGAGTTTCATTGACAACCCTCTTCTTTTTAGGGTCTTTAGATTCTTCATTCATCTCCTTAATCCGTCTCTCATCCTCAATAGAACCAATAGCAATAAAGTCTTTATCAGACATTTTAACCTTTTTATAATGAACTTGTATTTCTTCAAAGTTCTTGTTCTTCAAATCAGCATGCTTCTTTCCTCCAACTGTAACACCCCCAAAAATATGACAACGCAGCGGAATACCACTTGGGGTGCTACTTCATAATACACAGCGCTAGATGCAAGAGAACACCTGCTTAAATGTGTGTTGTAAAACATGATCGTTGATTTTCTGAAATCAAAATATAGTTGTCCATAATTGCATTCCCATGAAAAACTTGAATGTAAAGACTCAATGCACATCAAAAAATATAAGCATCTTTTCACATGAGAAAAACATGCTACTAAAGTGTAAATTAAAGTGGTGAGTTCATAGGTTGTCTGTAAATATAAGGTTAGTTCATAAATGTATACTGCCCAATGTATCATTTCAGTGTCATATAAAAACGTTTAGTGACTACTGTCTCCCTACAGTATCATAAAATAATTGTGTGACCATTTAAATCCTTAAACGTCCTTCCAAAATGTATGTATGATTTTTAGAAATCAATTAGCTGTAAAATATGCAAGACCATTTCTATCCCCAAATAGTCCCAAAATGTACGTATAAAAGTTGGATCACCAAATATCCAAGTTATGTATTGCAACTTTATTCATGTGCTCTAGCGTGTATAAAACCATGATTACCATTACTCTAAGTTACATGAACTGTGACGTAGACTTGTATGTATGCAACTTTATTCAAGGACAGTTAAAATATACAAATCAAGGTGTATTCTTCCAAGAACACCCGGGCAATAATAAACGAATATGTTCCCCCGTTACCAGTGTCCCCTCCAAGGACACCCGGGCAGTAATAAAAGAATATGTTCCCCTGTTACCGGTGTCCCCTCCAAGGACACCCGGGCAATAATATGTATAAGTGATTGTTGGCCCCCCGCAGGCACCAATCCAATCATAATCCGACATGATATAACGTTCGTTCTCGGTGATAGCTGTGTCACCCAAACGAGGCATTGTCCAATCCCAAATAGATCTATCTTCAACTATAACATTCGCGCTCAACCCTCCATGTTGATTTTACAGTTTCATTTGCAAACTAAGCTAATCTTTTCATAAAAAGTCTTAGTAAGGTATACGTTCAAAAATTAAACCAAGTATTGTATCTCCTCGCGAGATATATAAGTGAGTATGTAAACCAAACAGGTAATCATCCATGTAAATACGTTTGTAAACATGTATGCAGACGAGTTGAAAATGAGCACGTAACGTGTTTAAATCAAACATGTAATTGAATTTGTAACAAGCATGTTCTCACCCCAAAATATATGTAAACAGGTAAAAAGTGGGGCTATGAACTCACCACTCTCGTTGGTTGTTTGTGAACGATTTGCAGAACTGCAATAATAAGCACGGCAAAAAACGGAAAAGACCGGAACGGCTCGTGCAAGGTTGTTGACAACTAATCTTAATGGCTAATAAGTCAACACTAGACCTATGATTAGGTATTTGGTTTCTGGATGATATGGTTACATCAACGGCCACACGCTTGATAAAGATTTAGATTTAATGTTGTAATGGTTTGGTGGTTGGTTAAATAAATAAATTTAAAGTATATGCAAAGTGTGTAATATATATTCTTTATATATTACATATGAATAATAACCCTTATATAATTCCAATCGTGAATTATATAACAAAGACAGTCAATCCAAATATTAATGAAAAGTATATAATACCTTGCAGGTATTATATCATAAGTGTGGGTAAATAATTTAAACCAGTTAGTTTGACCCTACTGAAAAGACTTTGAATAAAAGTATACCCATGTCTTAATGTTATGAATCAACAAACCATGTTTGTAAAGTTTATAACCATTATAAAATATAAAATAATATTTTATAAATTATCTTTCGTTTCTTTGACGGGTCGTGTCTAAAATAGTTCGTCTCATCGTAAAAGTATAGTTTTCGTTCGTTTATCTGGTTACTGTATAATACAATTTATTATATAATTTAGTCCTTTTTATCGGTTTCTGAAATAATATAAACTCTAGTAAAACATTACTAAGTATAAAACTTCTATAAGTTTCGTCATGACATTTCCATTTATAAATCGTTTTCCATATTTATAAAGTCTAACGTTTTCCCACTTAATCAATGAAATCAATATTGCAAACCCCCACGTGTTTTAAATATATAAACATATATATTTATGTCAACCGAACATAATAACAATTATTACATTTATTTAACCATTTTAAACCACCAATATATATATATATCCGATTTCATGTTTATTAAACCTTATGTTATATATATTCATTTGTTGATTTGTTATATAAACTAAACAAACCCTTGTTGATTGCCGCTAACCAAACGCACCCTATCGGCTGCAGATCCAAACGCACCCCTTGGTGTAAATCTGCCAAACCAAACACCCATACGTGGCGTTATCCCTTAAACCAAACAGCCCCCTTGTGGGCTGTGTTAATACCAAACGCACCCTATGCTGGTGGAAACCAGCCAAACGCACTCTTTTTGGTGAAAACAGAACCAACAAGCACCCTTGCGTGACTCTTGCTGCCAAACGCACCCTTTTGCTTGTTATATGACCGAACCAAACACACCCTCGGCAGGTTCTCAGCCGACCCAAACACGCCCTAGGTGTGGTTTCTGTTAAACCGAACACATCTTATGGCCGAGTAAAACAACAAACCAACGCACCCTACTCGCTGACTTTTACAAGCCAACGCACCCTACTCGCTATTTACCCCAACCATTAGCACCCTATGGCTGCTAACCACAAAACAACCTCAACCTTGTGGTGCGGTGACTGTCAACCGAGCGTACCCTAGGTGGTGATATGAAACCAACATACCCTAGTGAGTGACTCAGAAAACAATCACACCCTTGTGTTAACCCCCAAACAGTCGCACCCTTTTCAGGTGGTTTTACAACCAAACGCAGCCATGTTAATAACCATGAAACCAAACACGGCCTTTGTGGTTGACCCGAGACCCAACCCGAACGCACCCATTTCTATAAAAACCAACCAAATGCAACCTCTTGTGGGTTCAATAAATCCAACGCACCCTTGCGGGCTGTCGAGCACAACCTGTATAAACCCGTTTCCTTTCTCAAAGAGGTAACCCACTTGTTTTCTTTAAAACCAAAACCCCCTACTACAACCCTTCCTTTCGCCTTGCTTCTTTGTAGATATTCGAATGTAAAACGAGTGTGATTAAAGGGTTATGGACGATGGTACTTTACACAAGAAAAGAGTGGTGTGGTGACTTCACTATGGTCTTATGGTTCATGCATGTATAAGAAACAAGTGAAAACCAAATGGTAATATGGTTTGAAAAGGCTCACTGTGGTGATGAGCTTGGTAATACATGAATAAAAGTGTGAGGTGAAGTAATTTTTATTGTGGTGGTTTTGTTTTCCCGGCTATGAATGCCACGAAAAGAGAAGAGAGACAAGAGTGAAATGGTGCTTTTCTTGCTTTTGGGTTTTTGCTAAGTGTGTGAGTAGATGAATTTGTAGGTATGAGTTAACTTATGTAGGCAAATGTCTAGTTAGCGTTCTTAGTTCTATCCCATGTCAAGTAATTAGGAATTAGGGGAGGGGTGACGCACGGTTGGGACAAGAACAAGGGAAACATAGTATGTCTTGTCCTTAGTCACTATTTGTACCATTTTAGGATTAATGAAAAGGGAGTTGTACATGATCTTATGCAGGATATTGTGTGCTAAAAGTCCTTTCTTGTCCCCTTGGTACATAGGTGACGTGAGCAAGGAGAAACAAGAGGGCAAGCAAGTCAAGTCTTGATATCTTAGCAAAATCTTACTTGATGTGTACTTAGATTAGGTCTTAATGGCTCATGGTTGTACAAAGATTTAGAAATGATGTATTTGATAGTCCTTGTGACATGCACGGCTAGGAAAAGAGACATGGACAAAGTTTTATAAAAACTTTAAGCATTTAGGTATAAACATAGGTATTTGTTGAAACGTTGATAAACGTTTGGGATTCCGTGAATACCTAAACACATTTTTATCGCGAAACATAAACCCCTTACGTGACCAACAAAAATAAACTGTGCAAAGATAATAATTATTCTTCAAATAACTATCTAACACATGTTTGACGTAAACCCTAATTTGTTTGGTGACCGTTTACTTTAAATGATTATTTATAGGCTGCGCGATTTTTAAATTAAAAACAAACGCGTACGAGACTAAAAATAAATAGCGAGATGAATAGTGTCATAAAATGACCCGAAAATATGAAATGTTACAGTACCTACCCCTTAAAGAAATCTCGTCCCGAGATTTAATTTGTGTTAACCGATTGTGGGACCAAGAAGATATTTAAGATTTAATAAACCAGTTCTAAACAAGACGCTGATAACTTTATTCAGCAAATTTCGGTGTTTTCTACACTTCTCAATCTACCAAAAAGTTTTGGTTAGGTTTGACCAGGATATTTAATCCATCAAAATGGGCATCTCAAAAAAATATCATTACAGATCTTATGACCGATATAATAGCGTTATAAAGAAGTCTCTTAATAGTGAAATCATCAAAAAGAAAGTGTAGTCACGTGAGTGCGTGTGTAAAAGTTTCTGAACGTCCGAGGACGGAGTCTCGTTTCTACTATCTATAATATTCGATGATTCACATCAACGTGACTTATGTAAGTACCCAACTTACTTGGCAGTATTAGGATTTATCGCGACCTAAGTCTTCCTACTAGTGGCCTAAAATGAATAGTCCAACTACCTGTTTCGTCGATAGGTGTTTATCTCGTTTAAGGAGAGTTGCACAACCTATTGGATAAAGTTGTATCAACCGGGACCGCTCTAGGTCCCAACAGCGGTGACCATAACATCAATACTATAACAAGTGGTGATGTGATGCTGAAAATTAGGACTTTTCGAGAAACCATATTCCCAGAATAAAGTTTAATAAATGAGAGGAGCTCGCGAGAGAGCTTATGCGATAGACGACGGATTTTGGTACTCAGTCGTTAGTTCGATGAATCAGCTCCATTAATTCAAGTGTGTAACAAGTCTGTTAGTTCCACGAACAGTTCGTGATGGCGAGGATTTGCAACGGTAAAAGTAATTACTTAAGGATGAGGTAAGGTAGTTCCAAGTGAGGCCTTAAAATTTTGCTGAGTGGCAAGACACGATTGTGTCTCCAGACCCTTTTTAACGAATTCTGATGATTATCGATTTCAGGTTCATACTCGTGTCATATCGGATACCATTAAGCCCACTCATTTATAATTTCTTATTTACATAAAGAAGCGTCCAAATTTATGTAAGTAAGAAATGATAAACTTATGGTTTGGTGATTTATAATTTATTTATTTAACTGAAGAGGCGTCCCAATCCTTTTAAATAAATAAATTATTAATCATCCTACTTAATAATTACCGGTGCAATACGCGTACTCTCATAACCTTCAAGGTGGTTGACATGACGATGCATGTGTTCTGCTGAGTATGGGAGGAGTGTTTAAAACTCGTCTTCGGAGACTGGGAGTAAAAACTACCAGGCGAGATCAACATAGAGTTCAAGATAGTTAACGAGTACTTGGTTAGAGTAATTACGATAAGGGTCCTTATAAACAGGTTAACATAGCAATTATCGTATCAATCCTCCTATTACAAGTCCTGCCCATACAAGACTTGTAATACTTAGATTCACACATAAATCCATGTAAACAACAATTATAACGGTCTCCGTGTAATACAATGTAGTATAATGCTATGAAGAAAAATAATATCCTTAGAGATCATTGTTTAACTTATAATGTTTGACAACGAAATGAGACCATTGTGTAACTCACAATGTTTAAGAAGTAAGATGAGACCATTGTATAACTCACAATGTCTGACAAGTAGAATGAGACCATTGTGCAACT
>BQNB010105107.1:0-23675 GCA_026074375.1 Tanacetum coccineum
TGGCATTTGAGACTTTAAAACTGCTATGCTATGGGATTGACAGACTTTGCTAAACCTCAAGGCACAAATGCAAACCTTAACAAGCATAATCCTAGTGCATAGTGAGACTTTTAGAAAGCATAAAACAACAACAAAAAGTTTTTTTATAAAGTCTAACTTAAAAACTTATACAAGCTCTTTTAAAACCACAGTTTTGAACCATAAGTAGAAAAAACTTTTGTAAAAACAGGACCTAAGTGTATAATTAAGCTAAGCAAAGATGGCTTTAAATACAAAGACCAGTTTGACTTAGAAAGTCACCCCCAAACCAGGATGGCCCAAACACCCTTTTAAACTTATAAAAACATCTTTTTAAGCTATGACTTAATGAAATAAATTGAGTTTTGAGAAAAACAAATGAAGAAATAGGATTATAGAGTACAAATAAGCATTTAGCAACCACATTTAAGCAGAAATCATGAAGCAATATCAATAAACTAAAAAGAACTAAAACAGGCATATTTACTTAAACTTAAAACTGAATTTTTCATTAACTCATTAAAAGATTACAAGATTTTTGAAAAACAATAAGTTAAGACTAATAAGCTGGAAATAAGTTAAAAACAAGCTACACTAAAACTAAACTAAGTTATTCTACTCCTAGATATCTATTACAATGAAAATCCTAAACTATTTATATCAAATGCTAAAACTGCAGGGTCTTCTTTTTGTGCTTGTTGTGTTTGCTGAGTGAGAGACTTCAAAACCTCAATCCTAGCCCTCAATCTTTCTTGTTCATCAAGACCTTTAATCTAATCCCTTGATTTTGTCTTTGTCTTCATCAACCAAGCAGAGTTGAGGATTGCCATCGTGGAGTCCTTTGGCAGCTTGTGGGTGTGGGGTTAAGGTGGGGGTTTTGGGGAAGAGGTGAAAGAGACAGATGAACAGTAGCACGTGGGTGGTGTAAAGGATTTGGGGGTTAAGGGTTAATGGCGGGAAAGGTTTTAGGGAATTTTGTTATAAACAGGGTAACGGGTGTAAGTTTGTAAGGACTAACCACGTTAGTCCTTAAGGACTAACGGTGTAAAACGTTAGGGACCAACAATGTAAAAGTGGGTTAAGGGTTAATGGTTTAAGGGTAATGGGCTTAGGATTGGGCCGGGTAAGGGTTTTGGATTTATTTGGTCTTCATAATGTTTTAATGGGCTGACCCGTATACAATAAGCTTAATGGGCTGACCCGACCCATTAATTTGGGTGCGGGTTGGTCCATTAAGATTTCTTCAGTTTCGTCTTTGGCTTTGACTTGGTTGACTTTTATTTTGACTTTGACTTTGACTTGACTTTTCACGCTCTTTTTATTCCCGTGCTCGGTTTTGTCCGTTTTGACTTGATTTTTGTCCTTTAGTGGATATTTGTTACCTGCACAATCAAATAGCAAAACAAGCATATATTTGGCATTTTAGGTCCGTTTTTGGTCATTTAGGCTCGTTTTATTAGGTAAATGGTATGTGTAATTAAGCACATACCAAAATACCCCTTACTAAACTATTGTCGTGTCCTCACGCAATGCCATAAGTAAACACTTAAGAAAACCAAGAATCTCAACTCCCCTCGACTAATTACCTTGAAAAGTAGCTAAGTGTTCATCAAGGGGAATTAAAGAATCAATAGCTTTGAAAAGCCTCGTTTTTACCATTTTTTAATATTTACACTTATTCCCAAACATATTTTTGTATTTTTCATTTTTCTCATTTTTTGTATTTTTCTTTTTAAGCAACTAACTAGCATATTTGACTTTCGTTATTAACAGTTAGGGTCATAGAACAAGACGCATTTTAATCCTAAAATGCTCAAAAAGATAAATTCATCGTCCCCGACTTTTCACTTGTCCCAAACCAAGCTTAAAACGAAATCACCATTAAATATAAGTTAAGATGCTAACACTACTCATATTTGTAACTTGTGAACTTTTCACTCCCGACAATTATTATATATTAGGTTAATGTGCCATTTTGAATTTCAACCATGGATCAACTTTTTTACAAAATTTCTATGCTTCACGTTCCACCCGAGAATAATAAGTTTGAAGGCGAGATCATCCCATGTAGCGACTTTCGTCTCGGCACATCCTAACCTTGCGGCTAAGTGACCAGGCTTTTGACACCCCACAGAGACTAGTATCGAGACTCACGGACCTTCGGTTTCAAAAACTCTTAGGTTTCCCGTTTATACATAGCTTATTAAAAAAACCACAACTTAAAATGAATTAGTCTTAGTTCGAAAGAATATTTAATTTAAGAAAAAGAGATTTTCCCTATATTTATTAAATCACATTTATAATTAATCTTTAACTAAGGTAAATCCTCGACCTTTTTGAAGGCTGCAACATCGGTTGTGAGCCGGCAAGATGCAGCAAACTTTTATCGGTCTCGGATTATTATTCTTACTATGGGCTTTCTTTTGAAGACTGCCACATCGGTTGTGAGCCGGCAAGATGCAGCAAACTTTTATCAGCCCACAGTTTATAATTATTATTGTTACCTTAAAATTTTAATTTTTTTTATAATATTACCACGATATATAGAGAAAGTTTTTTTAGAAAAATTTAAGTATAAATTTTGAACTAAATATTATTGATTTTCTCCATTCTTGAAAAAAGCTTGTTGATATAAGTTTAAATTTTCAAAGAGGCACAATATTAGTCCGGTTAGAGCGTATGGGAGACTAAAAGCCACAAACTACACTTTTGAGTCTTAATATTTCCAATAATCTTGTTTAGCATCCAACTTCATATTAACTTATCATTTTTCGTTCTTCGTGAATTTTAAATCTTTAGTAAAAAGATCCGGAAAAGCTTTGTTAATAGTTAAGGACAAGCTAGAACTAACACGCTCTGATTTAGTCAAAAATTTATTCTTATTCATACCACAGAGAAAGTCAAAACTGTGACAAAACATTATTTTTTTTTGAATTTTTTTTTAATTTTTTTTATTTTTTTGGTATTTTGGTGGTAAAAATAGGATTACGTGAAAACAACGACTGCAGGCACAATCAAATCGATAGATCCCCCCATACTAGAACTAAACATTGTCCTCAATGTTTTAAGAAGGGTCTCTACGTAAATCTAAAGCCGTTCATTAAGTATGCTCAAAGATAAACGTTAGTCGATAAGATTAGGATATTGGATTCCCATAATGAAGCTGAGGATTTGAAGCTCGAGTGAACGAAGGACAAAACCACGAGCACGAGAGGCTTCAAAATCCGGGGCAATCCTAGACATACAATAAAAACCACAAAATACGAGAAAGGTAGAGGTGAGCCTCCTCACAACACACTTATTCATTACTACTATTACATTAGGATAAGCATGGGTTGCCACCCACGAAGCGCTTGTTTTTGTTAACCGAGTCTTGAGCCTGACTCGACCCTGAATTCATTGGTCCATGGGGAAGCAAGTGGAAGATAAAATCTCCATCGGACTTTCATTTAAGTGGTTTGGATAAACATTATATTTCATGAAAGTTCCACTCTGATAAGATACACCCGGCATAAATGAATGATAAATGGAGATGCCGGGGTCAAAAATGGTATCTTCATTCCCGAAGGAGAGAAGATATGGAGGAGCAACGGGATACGTGAGAAAAGAAAGAAAGATCCATACAACATAAGCGAAGAGAGGAGATTGGTCATCCTCGAATGGTAAATTCACATTTGTCGTAGAAGAAACGTTCTCACGAATCCCGGGGTCAATAGAAGTCAAATCTCCCGGATCGGGCTCACTCTTAAAATAAACACATTCAAGATCCGGAAGAGAAATATCAGCATGAATAGTGGTACTGCCACTATTCTTCTCTTCAATATCAAATTTAAAAGTTTCAAGCTCGGGAGTTGTTTCAAATTTTTCCAAGAAGGAGTCACCATCCTCAACGGGGATAGGAGACTTGATCATAAAAGAATCCATAGTGAAATCCCCCAAATCGGGTTCACTATCACAAAAGAATACTTCATAATCTAGAAGAGATAAATCAGTATAAGAAGTGGGATTGCCACTACTTTTCTCTTCCAAATTAAAGCAGAAAGTCTCGGACTCAGGTAAAGAATTATAAGAAATGTTGGTCTCCTCCAGGAAAGAGTTAGGAGATGTGGAGGGAGACTTGGTCATAAAATCAGAAGATGGAGTGGGATTGTCTTATAACGCTTCGATCTTAGCAATGAGAAGATTGATTTTTGATAACTTTTCATGAAGTACATCGTCCTAAAGCTCTCCATCTTCCGGGTGAAAATCCTTCACCTCCTCTAAGCTTACGAGCTCAGAATGGGGAGGTGATGCCTCAACATAATCGATGTTGTCAATAGAGAAAGAATCATCATCAATCGAAGTAGAATCATCGTTAGAATCGGAGAAATCCTCAAATTGATCTTTTGAAATGCCAAGAGGCGGAGAATTATCACGAAAAGGCACATCACACATTTTGTCAGAAATACCCTCAGACTCACTTGGGATTGGGACAAGGTCCTCAACACTAGACTTTATTACTTCATCTGATTCCGTTGCCGGAATAGTGTCAAGATGCTCATCCTCCATTTTGAGAGAGTCAACGGGCTCCTCGATTGATAAAACGGGTGTGATTGCAATACACGGAGGAAGTTCAGAAATAATAATATCTCTCAAGGTAATAGAACTTTCCTCGTCATCGTCATCATCGTCATAACTGGTAGGTTGCCAATATTAAGAAGTAACTTTAACCGCTTGCTCTTCTACGATATTCTTTTCTCTCTGCAATTTCTATTGCTGAATATTTTCACACCAAGCTTGAAAATCATTTCGCAATTATTCCATACTTAATTCTTGATGAACGACGGGATGCTGTGGGGGTTGAAATTGGTCAAAACCAAAAGAATTAGAATTATAGCAAAATTTTAGCTCATAATAATTTTCATTCATTGGTTGACATTGGAAAGTCTCATGAGGACCCCCGCAATTTTCATAACAAGGCTCATAGAAGATCACTTGTTGACATTGAAAAGTCTCATGCGGGCCCCCACAGCAGGTAGAATAAATATATTGTTGTTGAAAACTTTGAAAATTTTGTGGGAAATTAAAGTCTTGATTGCAACACGATTCCGAATTATAGATAAACGGAACTTGAGGTGGACAATCGTAACTATAATGAGCATCGTTCCCACAAAACTCACAAGAATACGTCGGGGGTTGTGAAGGTGGGTTGAAAACGTTCGGGGAATCATCGACAAAATTAAGAGTGGAATCATAAGTGAATGAACTTCCATTCCAAAATAGCATGTCATATGAAAACTTGGTAAAGTTTGTGGGAACTCATCAACGTTTTAATTATGGCATGGTTCCGGATTAGAGATAATCGGAACTTCTGTTGGACAATTATAGCCATAATGAGCACCGTTCCCACAAGACTCACAAGTACATCGTTGACAAAAGATACCGTCTAACGAATCACCACACCCGTAACAACAATGGTGGTCAATATGTGGAGGCCTTTGTGAAGAATTTTAACCGGGGTCCTGATTGAAGACGAATGGCTCTTGAGGTGCATTAACAACATTAGTTTTGTCATTGGATTACTCGGAAGTGTTTAGAAAGTCTTGGAAAATTTCATCTTCATAACAAATTGTAGACCAAACTTCCTTCAATTTATTTATTCGTAATAAGAGCACATTGTTTGACAATATAAAGACCATCAAACCGGGTTCAACACTTGGGAAACCAATTTTCTAGGGGGTTGTTGATACGAGTCAGTTGTTTATTAGGATCAGTGAACAAACCTTGTCTACCGAAACCCTCTTCTAGAGACCACCACATGATTCATGACAGCGAATGCTTCCATAAGACGAACATTCTAAATCTAGAAATAGGTAATCAACGATAATCTACGAGACATGGCAATAAGATTAAACCATATAGAGGGATAAAAGAAGAATTAAATGGCAAATATAGGTTATAAGGGGATTGTTTTGGTTTTTTGAGTTTTTAAAACAACATATTTTATTAGAAGGACAAAATGAGACCGAATGGACTTAAACAATAATCACTATGCTTCAACGTAGCTCTCTAAAAGAAAAACGCACACAAAGGAGCGGAGTAGCGAGAAAGCGCGAAATCTATTAAAACCCTCTTCTTTTGGTCACAGTTTTTTCTCGGAAGCAACCCTCCATATACCCCACTTAATAGTTTATTTTATTTTTTTGTTTAACTCTTAACAAGGTGAGCCGTACTTCACAAGATGGACACAAAGGAAAGTTTTAATCTTTGTTTAGGAATTTATTAAATGAGAATGCTCAATTGAAGCAGTATATTGATGATGGTTTTTATTCTTTATTAAAGACAATGTTTTTATCTTGTTTGATTTTTCTGTATTTTATCTTATAAAATATGACTAGAAAATAAACAACGACAAAATGAAAACGACTACCTTTGTAATAACTCTCATTCTCTATAATACTTCCAACAATAGTCAGCATAGTCTAGCAAATATCATAGCACTGAGTTCTAATATAACTTAATTCACTCTAATACTGCACAAAATAAACTAAATAACTTCACGAGGGAGGATAATTACGAAAAAGGCAGCTAATTGTCAACGTCGAAACGACAATCGCTTACACTCCTCTCAACGCAGCGGCCGACAAAACCACAAAATCGACCAAAATCTAACCTTCATCCTATCATTTCAGTTGTTGCAACCTCATCACATCTCATCTCGCCAAGAAACATACTATTATGACATTAGTAAAACTCAAGTAGTATCAAAAATCATGAAATCTAGTTTAAAATGCTTTCAAAATTTAAACACAACAAATGGTGTATGGATCGTGAACAATAAAGAAAAATATAAGTCAATTCACAAAAAGTAATAAGGGTTTGCTTACAAAAGATAGATGAACAAGATGGAACACAATAAGGGTGGGGAGATGGTGAAGTCACGGGTAAATTCGAACAAAGCCCGACCCCACTACTCTACTATAAAACCCCAGTAAAATTTCAAAACCCTAAACTCTCTGAATCTTAGAAAGCGCCTTATTATATACGCTTGACACTCCTGCCGGCTTAGGAGAACTACTTAGAAAATCCACTTGGAAAAGATAATTTGGATTACTTTGAAAATGTGAGTAGGAGACAAAGAAAATGAACACCCTAGTGGGGTGTGGTTTGTGCCGTTGAGCCCAGAACAGAGAAAGGAGATGTGAGTATTATTTTAGGGCTTGGAAAATGAATGTGACCTCCTAATTGTTATATAAGCATAGAATATAGGACCTGGAATATGGTTATTAAGTCATAGATCATACCTTGTGACCAACACACACTAGAGTGTGTGAGGTCTTGGTTCGAGCTAAAACTAGCCACAAGGAAGGGGGACTGTTCAAGCAACTTTGGCTCCAAGTTAGCTCGATGGACTTGGTTTGAGCTGCAAGGCAGCGGGGGGGTGGGGGGGGGGGGGTGGGGTATCCAATAATAGATGGTCAAGTATGTAAGAAATCATGTGGCCATGCAATGCAAGTCACGAGTCCAACAAAGGTTGTCATTTTCCTTCACAGCATGTATGTATTTTTCAAATTTTTGAGTTTAGAGTAGCATAAATGATTAATTTCAAGTCCAAGCTTGTGTCCATTTAAGAAAAAACGGCTAGAAATTTCGTGGTAGTGTTAGAAGCAATGCAGTATTGATCACGGAAATTTAAGTACTAGGTACATAAAAGATTATCGACAACTTGAGTATACACGAAAAATTTCGAGTTTCCTTAGAGTCTACGACCGGGTCCGTTGGTTCAATAACGCGAAAACAATAATTTTCAAAGATAAAACCTAAAAAATAATATCGAATAGTGATTAAAAATCACGAAACATACAGGAAAGTTAAAATATCTCATATAAATCCTAAATTAATTAATAACGCGAGTCGGGACGCGTCCCAAGATGACGTTTTCAGATTAACGCGTTAACTTCCGGTAAACTAAGCAAATTCAAAACGTAGGGGGGCAGGTATAATAGAGATGTCATATGAAAGTGTGGGTATGTGCAACCGGCAGCAATAGGAAAAATAATACGAAGGAAGAATAGGTAAAAAATATTGATCCTGAAATTTACAGGTGTAGACATCCTTATCCCCTTAAAAGAGCTTTGTCCTTAAAGCTCAAACATAGCATGAATGCGGATTCAGGTAAGCTGTGAAATAGAGGGTACTTTTCTGCATGGTCTTCGCGCTCGCTAAGGAATAAACTACGGACCGTCTCTGAATTTCCAACGAGGACCTTATTACGACATGGTAATGGTGAGCCATGGCTTACAAGTAACGAGTAACTCGTGTCCATGATTTCCAACCTGGTTCTCTCAATGAAATTGAGCTTTCGTCGATGTGGCTTTCATCCCATCGGAATAGCGAGCGTGTTCCAAACGGTATGAAGCATCTTCTAAGGTTGAGATTTGGGGTGGGGTGGGGGGAGTGGTAGATGAGTGAGACTAAAAGTACTACGAACACGGCATAAATTCTCGGATAACTCCAGTATTTCCCCCCCCCCCTCCCGAATAATTGCAACCATTATCAACTTTGGCCGAAATCTTAAAATTCCAAAAATAACGAGAGGTTCAACCTCAATTGTTTTTTAACCCGGGGGAATATTATATGTTTGAGACAGCGACGCGTTTGCCGAAACGTATCACACATTTCCAGAGCGATACTTTCAACAAACATTATACCAACTTGAAAGAACGTAGTTCAATGCTTACGTCTTCTTATTAGTGTAGCCCTTTTTCAGATCTACGGTGAGGAGCATGTAGACGATAGGCTTGATTTAGATGATCTTCTCTGTTGTTTAGAATAATTATGGGCCAGTAAGCAGAGTGCGTCCCACTCAGCCCACCAGATAGGTGAAGCGCACTTGCGACCATACACTCCTCAAAAGGTGCAGCTTAATACTGTGTATGTATGCTGTTGTTTTAGGTTGAGAGTAGGGTTTTTGTTATAGATTGTACTCTATCACTGGTATAAAAAAAGGGGGAATGAGGGTAGGAAGGGTGATGTCGGTGAGGAATAGGATAGACAATAAAAAAAAATTAATGTAAAAAAAAAAAAAATAGGAGGATGTCTTGTCACCCGATCCCTGTCCGAAGTCCATCACACACGCTCGTGAGCATGTCTTCTAACCATTTGGATTGTCCATCTCACTTTGACCATTCGGTATGTGGGTGGTAAGCGTACTCAATCCAATTTGAGTACCTAAGGCTTCGTTCAAATGATTTCCAGAAATGAGACGTAAACTTACTGTCTCGATCAGAAATAATCAAAACTGGCACTCATATCTCTAGACTACTTCTTCAGTATTGTCTCGTCAACTTCTCATTAAGTCCGTTCCTTCAATTGGTCAAGTATAAATCAGAATCAGAGTTTTATTGTGAGTCGGTCTACAATTAACCCAAAATTGTATCTTGACAGACGTCGTCTTAGTAACTTATAACGAAATCCATAGTAATGATCTCCCATTTTGCATTTCCATATAAGGATTACAGGATGAACCAACAAACCGATGTTTTATTTGTATTCTGCTGTTACCAATTGCACAGTCATGCATTTACTGATATACGTGGCAATTTCTAGCTTTCAAGTTGGCCAACCAGTAAAGCTTCTTCAAGATATAGTACATCTTTGATCTGATCCAGAGTGATCGAATACTTTGACTTATGCGACTCATGCTAATTCAATAGCTCTTAAGTTACTAAAACATGGTATCGCAACTTCTATTACTTTAAACACAACTTCCGTCTGCACGTGCGCTTTTAGGTCTTAATCATGCCACACAAAATCTATTCAGTCTATAAATCTCATTCCTTTCATGCTCAGACCTGAACATTCAAGATTGGCACATGAGAGGGTGAAGGTTTAAACCAATTTGTCATATACCAAGGCTCGACTCTGTCAGTGTGCCTATTATAGTCACATCGTTTCGCTTAACGCATCACCACCAGCAATCTGCTTTCCCGGGTGATAACGACACTCGCGAGAATATCGTAGTCACTATAAGCAGCTCCAACCATCAGCGTTGTCTCATGTTCAACTCTTTCTGATCTAGAATATGTTGCAAAGCCCATTTGATATCTTCGTATCTGAGAATCAACAAACTCGACTCCGCATTGTTCACAAAATTCTTTTTCATCTCCGAGTAGTACAGTTAAGATCACAGCTTTGTCTCGACTAATTCCACAAGCACAAATTCTACTTTTTATAGGCCCAAAAATTATTTCACAAAACAATCCATCTTTTTCTGGTTTATTGGTTTTTTATGATCAGTGAACACAACGCACTTCGTGCCGTAAAGGTAATGTCTCCACATCTTGAGAGCGAACACCACAACTCCTAATTTCAAATTATGTATCGTGTAGTTCTTCTCATGGATTAATTGAGGTTGTATGAGTACTGGGATGCATAAGCCTATGACTCTCTCCTTCTGCAATACCAACATTGGCGGCCCTATCCCGTGGGAGAAGCATCACAATATAACTAACGAAGTTTTCACTTCCTTTGGTGCAAATGCCAAAATTGGTGCACTAATGACCAACAACTTTGAGTCACGTGTCCTAAAGAGTAGTTCCTTTGATAGTTCAAGTCCAGTTGACCTCCTATTCACCCCAATTGAAACTTTAACACTCTCTGAGACAGCTTAGTCATAGGGCTTGCAATCTTGAGAAACCGGTTCGAGAAAGAGAAAGGTTTAAATCCGTTGTCGATTTAGTAAACGGCGGCAAGACCTAGAAATTTAAGCGAATTTCTGTTGGAGTCTTGTTGGATTCCCATCCTTGATTGACTCAAATCTTGACATTATCAAAGTGAATGCCTTCACTATCAATCACGTGTCCGAGAAATGTTGTACCTTCGATTAGCCAAGTAAGTCCGCATCTCGAGAACTTGGCGAAACAATAGACGAGGTGTAGGTCTCTTGAGCAACTCCCCAAAATTAGTCTAAGAAGTGCATCCATGATCTTTCCTTGGTTTTGAGTAAGATCACGCTGACATCGATGACCAAAAATCGATCAAGATTTGGCTGTTCTGGGTAAATAAAAGTGATACACACAAATTTATCCTAAGTATGGTCTGCATACCTACTTCATCAAGTCCAATGAATACTGTCGGGCAGGCTGTTAGTCCAATTTCTAAGCGACCCAATGGCATGTCACATTGAAGCTCGGTAGTGACCGATAGCGGTCTAAACAGCCCGTCTTTGGGGATATCCTCGTCACGAACTCTGATTGTTTGGTGAAAACCATACCATCAAGTCGAATCTTCTGAGTACACAAACCTGATCCTTGTAACTGATCAAACAAGCATAATCGAGTCTCGAAAGTGGGTATGATCGATGTAACTATACAGTAAGCTTGTAAGTCACCGAGTTCGCTACACATCCACAAAGAGGGACCGAGGTGCTTTCTTTTTGACAAACAAAACCATGAGCTCCCAAGGGTGAGGGAACTTAGTGGTTACTATGAATCCTTTGATCAAAAGTTCTTGTATTGTGATGCAGACAATTCTTTCCCGGTTTGTTGTTTTATAGCAAAACTTAGTTTGACTCGTGTCTAACTATACGGGGCATCAGAGCTACAGGTTTCAAAACACTTGGGACTAAAAGTCAATTTGGAATTCAATTGTCGTATCTAGTGTAGTTAAATAGATAGCTTGGAGTTTACAAGGTAGGTCTTATCGAAGTAAAGACTTATCTGAAATGTCGCGAACATCGGCACGTGCTTCGCGTCGCTTCTTCTTCGACTTGTGCTTTGTTTTCTTCATCGTAATCTCGCCATAAAAAGTTGACACCTTTCTGCCATATACTATCTAGGCCTTTTCACTGAAATAATGCTACAAACGTTGATTTTCATTTCTCGCTGTCACTTTTATGTCTCCTTGACTATGCAGAATTTAGTTTTCTGTAAGGAATAGGCCTATCTTACTCGTCACAAGACGAATCACCTGCAAGATTCTTGCTAACGCATCATGCCGATGATATCATCAAAACTACCCAAATCTATGGCGAAACAGTCGATATTAAATGGGAGGTCCGAATAATCCTAATGTACAGCTCTAAGCACAGTGTGGTTTTGAAGTTCTTATCCGCCAGCTAGCTCGATCAAGAGATGGCGTAACTAACGTCTAAGGTAGTAGTGTATGATATCTAGCAATGCACTAAAGAGTATGTGATACGAAACTTCTATCGGCACCCGAATTAAATAATAATGAAGTCATGATTATCAGTTGAGAAGGAAACGTACCAGTGAGAGTGTTGGAACCCGCGTTTGCGTCACCTTCCTCCTTGGAACCTATGCATTGCCTCTTGCAAGGGAAGTTGTGTGGGAGCGGAGTTTTATTTTGCCCTTGCATCAGGAACACGTGCTTGTTCCCACGTTTTGGTTCTTAACTCTTGGCTAATCCTTCATGTAATGTCCTTAGTCACCACAACTCCAAACATTTTAATAACCCTTGATTCCGTTTCCCAGGAGTATCCTTAAGTAGTTGTGGCAATTCTACATAATAGGAATAGAGCCCTGCAATCTCTTGTCATATGCCAATATTCTACCACAGTTGTACACGTTATAGTACATTTCCCTCATGTGTCGCTTACACTTATGCAAAATGACGTGTGTCCTATCATAGCCATTCTTCTGCATTATTAACCAGCCATATAGGCTCTAGCAACATTCTGACCTCCAGTATTCTGTCGTTGTGTGGGGAGGATTGTTGGCCTCACAGGTTGCTTCCATAGTTTTTGTTCAATCTCCTCTTGTTCTCATCATTTCTATCCATACCAATAGATGGTCAATAATCGAGACAGCATCTTGTAGTCTGTGGGTTCATTGCTTAGACAATTCCGATTGCCCATGGATATTATCAGAAGACCACGCTAATGAATTTCTCCACCGATCTTCCTCCTCGTGGAACCATCCTTGGTACACATCATGGGTCAACTCTTTGAAATCCCTGAGTATAAAGCCGTTAAATCATTGTTCTTCATGGTTTAAGTTCACAGTTCAGTTTACCATTTCTGAATCGGCGATTCCATATGGGACAGGTATCAATCTCAGTCATTAGCTTCATGAGCTCTCTCCATGACATGGGCAATGCAGCCTCGGTCTAATAGTTCCTCTAATGTGAGTTCTACAAGTTATTGCACTTCACAACATGTGAAGTAGACATATTTTGAGTAGTGTAATTAGAGATATGGGAACTTAACTTTGGGACTTCACTGGGCAGTTGCCTGATATGGAACACTGTTTCATCTTCTCAACATTCTAAACCGAAGTGTACTTGTTTAATGGACTTTTTTAGTATACTACTTATCAAAACTACAACGACCTCTGTCCCTAAATAAACTCAGTGGTTGCCATTCTCAGAATTCCTGTAGGTGCATGTTCTCTAGCACACAGGTCTAATCACCTCTAACGATCTCATCTGAGTCCTGTCATTTCTATAACATTCTATTTGTCCAACATTCCAATGTATCCAAATAGCCATTTACATATGTCGCCATCACTGCATTTGGCTTATGTGTTTTTCAGTCTTGAGAGCATTGGCGGCACGGTCGCCTCATGACAGCCAACGCTTTCTTCCACACTTCGCTTAACGAGGTTCTTCGAACTTTGCTTCAGGGTTATACCGGAGCGAGTATAGTCATTGTTTCTACAACACAAGACACAAAACCATGGTGAGCATTTTGAAACGAATCTACGATTAATTAATAACGAAATTTAATACATGATATGAAAAATAATATAATTACAACACGTTTGCCAAAACGAATAAATAACAATATAGATAAATAAGCGAGAGAGTCAAAACAAGCTTTTCATTTCATGAATAAAAGCATAATTCGGTTACCGAAAAAACAACCACCAAATCCCAAAATATACATGATCCCCAAAATATTCTACTGCTAACATCTAGACCTAACCATCAGTCTAGTGTCCTACATGATCATGGTACAACTAGTCTAAAGGGCGAAAACCCAAACGTCCTCCTCAACAGTATTCCACCAACCTCTAAGTGCTTTCCCGAAGTATCATGCACGTATCCTACGAACCTGACGAAACTCCTCCTGTGAAAGAGACATGTGAAGTCGAAGACTGTGTCACAACGAACCTCTCGAGTACCCAAACAAGCACGAACCTTGATTTTATCCAACCACAAGTCTGTTAAATCCTCTCGTGCATACTAACTCTCTGTCCCCTAGCTATCATCGACTAGCCCCAACCAACTGCTAGCATGGTGGGAGGGGTTGGAGGTCTCAATCCCGAAAATCCTATCAAATTTAACCCAGACATGTGATGGTAACAGTCACGCACAAACATCATCTAAGTCAATCGCAATCCTCGAATGACCAAACAATCCATCCCTAGTGCTAACGAATTAGAAGAATCCTCCCAGCTTGTACTGACACAAAATACTCCAATCTTCAATCTGATAGCTGTGTGCGGGAGCCAAGACGATCTAGGTTGGGGGGGAGCGGATACCCGGTACCTCAACCGTGTCCGCTAGCACGGTGTGAGCATCAATATCCCAACGGTGTTATCCTTGACAGCCCTTGGTTAATCTCACATGATCTCTAACATCATCCCCATTCACCAAATACCCAACTCAAATCAAACCTCAGTCCTCTATAGTGAAGAATCTCGGTATCCTCCGCTATGCTAGCCTCAGACGAATATAAATAGTCTGAACCTCTTACGAGGTGAGTAAAAGAACAATCACAGGTAGGGAGCTAATGATCCTACACATAACTGCAGTAATGATGTACAGAATCAATTGGAGATCTACAACTCTGCAAGATGTGGTGACCAGCAGAATGTGAAGATGAATGCAATGGTCTCCATCTAACGAATCTCTTGATGATATTCTAGATCTAGTCGGTGGATACAAAGTATACTTAAGTGGAGGCAGCAGCAGAAGAAGGCGCCTAATGATCAATAATAGCCTCACTGAGAGTTGATTAGTGGTAGCTCTTAAATACCGTCGGAGGGTAACACATCTAGGTGAATAACAAACTCTAGTCGAAGATCCAGAATGAGCCTTGGATCTTGAGGCATCCAAAGCCCAAAGATGAAACTGCGAAGAATCCGAAGATGAACTAGTGAGAGAAGAGAGCGTAGAATGGTGCACTGAAGAACGAGTTATGCATTGCCTCCGATGATAATGCTGCTAAGCTGTAAAGGTCTAACTCTCTGCACCTCGCAGTGACTAACAACTAACGCGGCCCATTTAAGATTGAGTGCGGTAAGGTCGACCAACAAGCGACACACAGCAAAACACCCTGATTCGTTTGTCAAGTTATATATATATGATATAAAATATATATCAAAATATAATATATATAAATATAATAAATAATAATAATAATAATAATAATAATAATAATAATAATATATGGTCCTTTTACAAGTCACCCTTAACCAAGGCAACGAGTCAAAGAATTCACAAATACAATATATATATCCGGAAGTATCGATCTCTCGCTTTAAAATCAATAAAGTTCTAAACCGGACCCGGGTTGTTTTTCTGTTCGAGGAATGCAATGGAAAGTCGAGAGTCGGTTTGATATTTGATTTTTGAATATGATAAGATTTTGATTGGTTTTTCTAATTCTGCGGGAAAAACAAGTAAGAAAAACTAAAAATGAAAGCAATAAAGGCTATGGAATAACTTATGAAACTACGGGAAACAATTAAGGCACGGAAATAAAACCTAATTTTACGGGAAACATAAGTAAGGCATGGGAAAGTTAAATAAAGCACCGAAAATAAATCCTAAGTGTACGGGAACATAAAAATGAAAGCAATTAAGGAAAAACACGAAAATGATAACGGGATCCTAAACCCGTTCTTTAAAAACTTAAATTCTACAAAATTAACCTTAAAAATGCAAATTTAATTTTTAACAATCCTAAACGTTAAAAGAAATATTTTTTAAAAAAATTATATTTTTTAAGTTTTATTTAATTTTTTATGAATTAAAAACAGTTTGAATCTAAATTAAATATTAAAAAATACTAAATGAATTTGGAAAAATCTGAAAAAATCATGAAAAGTCCCTAAGACAATACTAATTCTATGAAAAATAAAATGGAACTACCAGCTTATCGTAATAAGCTGTAAATAAGCCTAAAAGGGCTGATAAGCTAAAAGGCTAAAAAGGGGATAAAATTAAATTGGGTAAACCATGACCAGATGGCCCTACTGGTGCTGGTGGTAGTGAGTGTGTGTGTTAAATATGCTTGGTATGTAAAGGAGAGGTCACAGGTTCGACCCCTGTGACCTCTCTTTTTTTAAAAACATTTTTTTAAATTTTCTTTTTGAAACCTAAACTTAAGCTAAAAATAAGCATTAAATGTAAAAAGGCTTTTTCTAAAAACTACAAATAAGCCAGGAATAAGCTGAAATGAGCTGACAGTTTTTTTACCTTAAAAACTTTTTAAGACTTTTATACTAACATATTTTTTAGCTACTTTTAAACTAAATTCTAGGGACTTAATCTAAAAGCTAAAAGCAGAGAATGCACACACTATAAGCTAGTACTACAGGCATTCAAAATAAGCAAAGATCAAGCAGATTTATCAACTAATAAGCTAGGAAAAAGCTACTAGAAAAAGGGAGATCAGACTTTAACTAAAACTTTGGACTTAAAAGCTTGAAACCAACAAGATGCAGCCCTATATATAAGCTCTTAAGTAAGCTCTAAAGAACAAAATAAGCTAAAACAGATGGACAATGAACTATAAGCTACTTGTACAACAAAATTTCATAACCTAAAACTAACCCTAACTAACATAAATTTGAGCTTAAAAAGTATCGTTTGAGGCTTTTTGTAACTGCTACTAGAAAGATTTTTTGACAGAACATACCAAAAGCTAAAGAACAAAGTGCAGGCCTAATAATCTATGTCTAATGCATAATTAGGCAGATATAAAGCATAAACAACACCTAAGACAACTAAATGACAAGATTGAAATATTAAGCAGATTAAACTAACAAGAACACTATAATGTGACCACTCACCTTTTGTTCTTACCATTCCCTCTCTTGTGAAGGTTAAGCCGAATCCGTTTAAATTCTATAATGTGACTATTCTTAATGAAAGGTTTAAAGAAGTGGTAAGTGAAGGATGGTTGAAGCATGTCTCTGGATTCCATATGTTTAGAGTGGTCAAGAAGCTTAAAGGCCTTAAGAAGCCTATTCGCAAATTGATGTATAACAAAGGTAATTTACATGCAAATGTTATTCGCCTTCGTGATAATCTGGATCGGCTGCAAACTAATTTGGATAAGGATCCAAGCAATGTGAGATTACGGGAGGATGAAGCGACTACTGTGATTGCTTTTAATGAAGCATTAGTAATTGAAGAGAAGTTCCTAAAACAGAAAGTGAAAATTGCATGGCTCAAGGAAGGTGACTCCAATTCAGCGTATTTCCATAAAGCGATCAAAAGTCGAATCAGTCATAGTAGGATTGATGTTGTTACTGATGCTGAGGGAGTTGTGTTCCGGAATGATGATGTGGCTAAGGCATTTATTAACCATTATGAGGTTTTCCTTGGTCAGCCAGGTCTTACTCATGATTTCAATACTACTGACTTATTTTCAACGAGACTTAGTTCTTCTGAGGCTTTAGACATGGTGCTATCTGTTAGCAGCCAAGAGGTTAAAACGACTATATTTTCGATGGGTAATGATAAATCCCTGGGCCCGGATGGATTTATAGCTGCTTTTTTCAAAGATACTTGAGACATTATTGGCCCGGATGTCACTAGGGCTGTTTGTGAGTTTTTTACCAATGGGCGCTTGCTTAGAGAGCTAAATCACACTATTATCGCTCTTATTCCTAAAGTTAACTCTCCTGCTCGTATGAATGATTACAGACCAATTTTGTGTTGTAATGTGTTGTTCAAGTGTATTAGCAAAATTATTGCAAATCGCTTACAAGATAGTTTAAAGAGGTTAGTAAGTCCGAACCAATCTGCCTTTGTGCCGGGTCGTAGTATCTCAGACAACATTTTGCTCACTCAAGAGATTATGCATAATTATCATTTGGATCGTGGTGTTCCTAGGTGTGCTTTTAAAGTTGATATTCAAAAAGCGTATGATACGGTCGATTGGGAGTTTTTAAGGGTGATTATTATTGGGTTTGGCTTTCATGCTCGGATGGTATCGTGGATTATGGAGTGTGTTGCTACTACATCTTTTTCGATCAGCATCAACGGTTCTCTTCATGGATACTTTAAGGGGAAAAGGGGTCTTCACCAAGGTGATCCTCTTTCCCCTTATTTGTTTACTCTTATAATGGAGGTTCTTACGTTCATGCTCCATAGAAATGTTCGTAAGGATTCTAGCTTTACTTACCATCGCCAGTGTTCGAAATTGGAGTTGATTAATCTTTGTTTTGCGGATGACTTGTTTTTATTTGCCCATGGAGACGTCAATTCAGCTTGGGTTATCAAAGAGGCTTTGGATGAGTTTAAGGATGCTTCGGGTTTGGTTCCGAGTTTGCCTAAAAGTACGGCTTATTTTTGTAATGTCCTTAATCATAAAAAATTGGCTATTCTTCATATCCTCCCTTTTGAGGAGGGTCGGCTTCCGGTTAAATATCTTGGTGTTCCTTTGGTTTCATCTAGATTAATTTTCAGGGATTGCAAGGAATTAATTGTGAAAGTTCAAAATCATGTTAATGATTGGAAAAATAAGTCTCTTTCGATTGCGGGGAGGCTCCAACTTATCCAATCTGTTATGGGGTCTATGAATATATATTGGGCTTCGGTCTTTATGCTCCCGACTCGTGTTTTACTTGATATTGAGCAATTAATGCATGGTTTTTTATGGTGTCAAGGAAACATGTGCAAGAGAAAAGCAAAAGTCTCATGGGAAGTTGTTTGTCTTCCTAAAGATGAAGGTGGTTTAGGTGTTCGACGTCTTGATCATTTTAATAAAGCCCTTATGGTCTCGCATGTTTGGAAGCTCTTATCTCTTAAGGAGTCGCTGTGGGTGAAATGGATTCATGTTTATAAGCTGAAAAAACAGGAGCTTTTGAGATATTCCATATCGTGGCAACATGACATGGGGTTGGAGAAAAATCCTACAACTTCGTCCTCTTATCCGGGAGTTTATTTGGTATTGTATTGGTGATGGTTCGCGAACTTCGATGTGGTTTGATAGGTGGAGCGCTGCTGGTCCTCTCTATAACATCGTATCTTCTCGTGACATTTTTAGGGCTGGATTTGATCTTAATACTAAAGATCATGATTGTATCCATGAGGGCATGTGGAATTGGCCAAATGAATGGTTGGTTAAATACCCCTTGTTAAGCTCTATTCGGGTTCTAACCATAAGTGTGGATAAACGAGATTACTTGGAATGGCGTAACATTAATGGTAATGGAAAACCTTTCTCGGTTCACCTTGTGTTGAACTCTATTCGGGCTAAGGATAATGTGGTATCGTGGTTTGATTTTGTTTGGTTTCAAAACTGCATTTCTAGACATGCGTTTAACATGTGGCTTATTGTTAAGAAGCGGTTGAAGACGCAAGACCTTTTGACTCGATGGGATGTTGCAGCTAGCTTAGCTACGGTGTGCCCTCTTTGTGAGACGCAACCAGACTCACACGATCACTTATTTTTTGATTGCCATTTCTCTCAACAGGTTTGGAGCCATTTGAAGCAATATGCGGGTCTCTCGGGTTTAGGTTCATTATTAGCATCCATTATGTCGATCCTATTACCTATTGCTAAGAGGTCCTCTAAGAGTATTCTTGGAAAGCTAGTAGTTGCGGCTGCTGCATATTTTGTTTGGCAAGAGCGTAACCGAAGGTTGTTCAAACATATTAAGAGATCGGCTAAGGAAGTTACTGATTGTATCATGTCATCAGTCGTATGAAGCTCCTTTCGTGTCATCTAAAGAAGTCCAAGGATGGAGTGGAGTTTGTTTGGCTTTGGGAGCTCCCTAATTCTATCTTGAAGTAACCTATGTTCTATTTTTTATGTTTTATTAGATGGTTCTTCCCTATTAGGGTTATTGGGTATGTAATTGATAGGTAGTCTCATATGGCATGTCATATGTTTAGTGGCTGTTCAAGTGTTTCGCTTGAGGTTAATGTGACTCTTAGTCACATTCCATTATACTTCATCATCTTTTTTGGTGTAATATAATTTACTAGGGCTTATAATCCCCTTTACCCAAATAAAAACTAACAAGAACACCACAAATGCAAATATTAAGCAGTTAACACCTAAAAACTTAATCTAAAACTTAAACAACCACAACCAACATGTTAGAATCCTACTAGTTAAATATCTAAAGTTGGCCAATGGGTCAAAATGACTCAAGCAACACTAACATGGTTAGTGTTGCATGTATCAAACACCCCTTTAAAAATCTCAAAAGCATTTTTAAGCTAAAACAAATTTAACAAATCATAATTTGATAAAACAGATTTAAGGATTAGATGTAAAAAGCACTTTAAAGCAATAAGCACACAGAAATAAGCATTGGGTATCAAGCATACTAAATAAGCAGATTTCTAAGCATAAAAGACATGTTAACATAAAAAGTCTGACACTGAAATTTTCATTAAAACATTAAAAAGATTACAAGACTTGAAATTTTAAAAGACATTAAGTTAAAATAAGATGAAAAACATTAAGCTACTATATTCCTTAAACTACTCTACACTAGATAACCATTACAATGAAAAACCTAGCCTATTTAAATAGAAAACTAAGGGCACATGGTGTGCTTCTTGTGTTTCTTGTGTGATGAGCTCAAACCCATTATCATAGCCATCTATTTTTTCTTGGTCACCAAGTAATGAAATTACAGCCATTGATTTATTGACTTTATCCATCATCCAATTGAATATCCTAGGATTTCCAACATGGTTTGGAGTTTTGTGATGTGGGGTTTTGTTGTGAGGTTCATTTGGGGTGTGATGTTGTTTTGTCGCAGGGTGAGAATGAGAGGGATGGGTGAACAGTAGGTTTTGGCGGGATTTTGGTTTTGGGTTTTGGGTTAACAGAGGTTAACGGGGAAAGGGAGTATAAAGGTTTAGGGACAAGTGGTGTAATTGGTTTTAGGGAATAAGGGGTGAAAATGATAACGGTCGTTAGCTCTGTTTTCGTTAAGGACTGGCATGGTTTGTCCTCAAGGACTAACGATGAAAGGGTTAAAAGACTAACGGGCAAACAGGCTGTTAAGTGTGTAATAGGCTTTTGGTTTGGGCTTTAGTTATTTAATTTGGGCCAGATAAGGTTTAATGGACTTAGGGTATTTGAAACTTAAAAGTTTTGTAGATAAAGGTTTAATGGGCTAACCCGGCCCATTAGATGAGTGCGGGTTGGCCCATTTAAGATTTCTTCAGTTTGGCTTCGTCTTTGACTTGTTGACTTTTTGGGTTGACTTTGACTTTGACTTTGACTTTTTCACGCTTTTCCATTTTGTGCTTGGTTTGTCCTTTTTGGCTTGATTTTTGTCCTTTTCTGAATATCCGTTACCTGCACATCATAAATAGCAAAACACACATATTTTTGGCATTTTATGTTTGTTTTTTGATCATTTAAGCTCGTTTTTATAGGTAAACGGTATGTGTAATTAAACACATACCAACTAACTTTTACACTAGCAATACTAATTGGTACATTAGTTGTACTAATATCAGGCTCAGCAGTATAAACTTCTTTAGGAGCAGGAAACTCAAAATCAAATTCCAAATCATGCTCATGCCTCCCCTGAGTCTGTGCACCCATCTATACCAAAGTAATTCCCTCATCTTTATCAAGCTGAGCAATCTTCCTCCCCTGTTTGGAAGGATATTCCAAGTCATCTTTATCTTCTAAAACAACAAGTCTGGCCCTTCTTATAGCTTTGCTTGGCTTAATTATGTTATAACACCCTGTGTTTTCAAGTCTTTGACGACGTCAATAAATGTACTATTCATTTTTAGTGTTGTACGCATTTGCTTGAAATTGTAAACGTTAAGTTAAATCGCGTACGCCAAAAATTAGCGTTCAATGTAAACGGGCATCAAACAATTAAATGTTTACATCAAGCAAGGGTTATATAATTATTTTGAGGATAATTATTAACTTTGTTCATTTTATTTTTATCGGATACGTAAAGTGTATACGTTTCGCGATAAAATGCGTTTAGGCACTCCCGGAACCACAAAAACTTTTCTACGCTTCAACAAATACCCACGTTTATACCCAATACCCAAAATTTAGTCAATATTATCATACATAAGCTCTTAAAACCGGATATAGAGAGAAAAGAACAAGAAATGCAAGTTGAGAACACATTTCCATGTTTTCATGGGATGTTCTCAACTATTTGAGGACATACACCATCCCTACCATGCCTTGACCAATGACTTAGACCTTGGCCATCCCTAGGACTTCCTATATGTCTCCTTGACTAGTCTTGCTAGTTTATTACTTATACTTTGCATAAAGAGATACATACATCACCAACACTTAGACAAATCAAACCAAAAACCTCTCCTTTTTGCCCATATATGCTACGGCATACATTCACCTCCCAACCAAACCCATACAAATTTTTCTACAATCCATACACTTCTATATACACATATTCTAAGATGTACTAAGGCATTTGCAAGCATTGGTTAACCATATTCAAGTAATAATCAAGAAAAAGGAAGCTAGGGTTTAGTGAAGGAAAGCTAGGGTTTATTAAGTGCAAGCTTGGTTTTTGTGGCTAAACAAGGGTTTAGTACTAGCACATCATCATCATCATACCTCATAAGGTCCATTTAAACTCTTTATGTTGCTATAACTTTCATTATTATGCATATGATATTTCTATTTAGCTTAAATCACCATTTAGGTTTTATTCATGAAAATGAAGTTTATATTTGAAATGATCATTTTACACACTTATATATATATTGTGTGATTACTTACATCATGTTAAAAAGGATGAGAAAATGTTGTATCATATTGTTTTGGTGTAAACATGATTATGGGTAAATTAGGGTTTATAATACTTCATAATATGTTTCAAGAGAAAGTAATACAAAAGACATGTTAATATTGAATATGGACTTTTAATCATGTTAATAGAACACTAAAATAAGGTCATATGGAAAGAAATACACTTGTACCCAATTGGTTATGTATAAAAATGATTAATGACAAAACTAGTAAATTAGAGATTTCTTAAGTAAAGTTATAATTTTAAGTATTATCATGGATTAGTTAACCTTGGTAACTTGGACACATAAGGACTATTATGGACAAGTAAGTGATAATATAAGGATGATATATAATATACAAGATATATGAGACTTGTGGTAAAATACAAAAGTGGTAAAGTATAAAGAAAAGATCAAAAATGGACTTAACAAACAAGCATAAACATTCTGTCCCAAATCCGAATTTTTACATACTCATTTTATATTTTTATAAGATAATACATTTCTCGACGATTCCGAAAAAGTAAGAAACTTGTTAAACGGATTAATAACGAAAAAGTTACGTTAAAAACAAGTTATACGTTAATAAATGAAGTCGTAAGTAAAATTTTTATAAAAACATTTTTATAAAAATTACAAACAGCAAGGGTTAGTATTTTTAATAAATAATACACATTTTTAGGATTCCAAAATGATAAGAATCGTAATTTTTCAAT
>BQNB010105108.1:11146-23675 GCA_026074375.1 Tanacetum coccineum
ACCATTTTTGTTTCGGTTAGGCCCGGGAGTTGAAGCTTTTTCCAAATGGATAAAGGCATGAGATTGATACTAGCACCTAAATCGGCAAGGGCTAAGATACTAGCACCTAAATCGGCAAGGGCTAAGTAACTACCGCACTACAATTTTCATTCAACGGTGTTTTGGTTAGTTCGATCAACTTGTCTTTGTTATTAAGCATCTTCTTAAACATCGACGCAAACTTTGACATATGAATGAGAGCATCCGCAAAACTAATCTCAAAATGAAGATTACGAAAGATTTCCATAAACTTTGAAGAAAGAATGTCATCTTTTTAACGAATCTTTTGTTTGTTAAGTCTCGAAGGGTAAGATAAATTAGGTTTGGCTTTGTTAGCAACGAAAGAAAGTTCTTCGATTGGTTCTTTGTCTTTGGTTTGTTCTTGGACGAATGGAGGAGGTTGGATGTCTTCGGTGCTCGGTAGCTCCGTATCCTTTGTCACCTCACTTTCCTTTTCCACCACCGGCGGTGGAATCAGAGGTCCATCGTATGAAACACCACTACGAGTCGTAATTGCCTTGGCTTCGTTCCTAGGGTTTGGAATGGTATTGCTTGGTAAAGTACTTGAACTTGAAGGTTGGTTGGTGTGATAGCTTTGCATGAAACTGAGCATCATTTTCTGAAAATTGTCTTGTTTCTTTTGAGAATCATTGTAAACTCTTTGAAAATCATTTTGGTTTCTTTGAAAATTATCCAACTTCATTTGTAAGTTATTCATATTCGCATCATTAGCTTTAGCATAACTTTCAAAATCTGTTTTAGACACACCTTGAATTTGTGAAACGGGAGGTAAAGCTTGATTAACCAAAGGTTGATTTTAGGTACAAATAATTAAGACATGGATTCCATGCCTCGTGACCACTTCCTTTAGGTACATTCTTGCCAGTTTCTCTAGGGGATCAGTTTCCCTTATCGGTATAAAGATTGCGGACTTAGTGAGTCGGTCGACAATCACCCAAATGGTGTCATAGCCTTGTGACGACTTAGGAAGCTTCATGACAAAATCCATAGTGATATTGTCCCACTTCCATTGAGGTATGTCGGGTTGTACCAACAATCCTGATGGCCTTTGGTGTTCGGCCTTGACTTTAGCACATGTCAAACATTTGCTAACATAGGTGGCGATGTTGGCCTTCATATTGGGCCACCAATATAGCTTCTTCATGTCCTGATACATTTTGTCAGAACCCGGATGAATAGAGTATTTTGACTTGTGGGACTCGTGCATGATCACGGTCCTCAAATCACCATAACATGGCAACCAACTCCTGCCATTGAAGCATAGAGTTCCATCCGCACGGGGTTCCAACTTTTTTGTTCTAAATTTCTCCGGATCCTTAGAATTTTCAATCAACATACCTCCAACATCTTCATTTTTGAGGTTCTCTGGTTTCCGTGCTTCCGTCTAAGCATTCAAGATTTGCTTGGGAAGATCCAAGCCAATAGTTATGACTAAGGCTCAAACCCTTAATGGTTTACTCTGCTCCTTCCTGCTCAAGGCATCAGCAACAACATTTGCTTTCCCCGGGTGATAACGGATCTCACAGTCGTAATCACTGAGCAGTTCTAACCAACGACGCTGCCTCATATTCAGCTCCTTTTGATTAAGAATGTGTTGTATACTTTTGTGATCCGTAAACACCGTACACTTCGTTCCGTACAATAGTGTCTCCAGAGTTTCAGAGAAAACACTACCGATCCAAGTTCCAAATCATGAGTTGTATAGTTCTTCTCATGAATTTTTAATTGGCGTGATGCATAAGAAATTACTTTCTCTCTTTGCATTAATACAGCACTCAATCCCTTATACGACGCATCGCAATAGACTACGAAATCTTCACTTCCCTCAGGTAAAGCCAGAATTGGCGCACTGCATAACTTCTGCTTTAATAACTGGAAAGCGGCTTCCTGCTTGTCTCCCCAATCGAACTTAACTCTTTTCTGAGTAAGCTTGGTCATTGACTTGGCAATCTTCGAAAATCCTTTGAGGAATCTTCGGTAATACCCAGCAAGACCTAAGAATTGGCGAATCTCCGTTGGCGTCTTAAGGGATTCCCAGTCCTTTATGGATTCGATTTTGGCTGGGTCCACGTGAATGCCTTGACTATCAATCACGTGGCCGAGAAATTGTACCTTAGGAATCTAAAATTCACATTTAGAGAACTTAGCATACAACTTATCTTTCTTAAGCAATTCCAGAACTGCCTTAAGATGTTCTTTATGCTCCTTCTTGTTCTTAGAGTAGATAAGGATATCGTCAATAAATACACTCACAAATTTATCCAAAAATGGCGTGCACACGGGGTTTAAGAGATTATGATGTTATTTGTAAAACGATCCTAGATGGGTTTAAACGATCTTATCAATTGGTATCAGAGCCTTGTGGCTCTTGATCTAGGATCTACAATGTTTTTGAAGAACATGATCTCTATGAAGAATAAAGGTACTGCTGAAGTGTTTGAAGGTACTGAAGAAGTTCATGAAGCTACTGCTCAAGTAAATGAAAGTACTGCTGAGGTAAATGAAAGTACCGCTGAAAAGATCAAAGTACCGCTGGTGTTTGTGAAAGTACCGCTAGTGTTATCCGATATCTCCGAACGTACTGCTTGCTTTATCAGATATCGGGTAATACATGAATTTTGGTTTTTGGATGGATTTGGATCTCGAATGCTTCGTTTAAGGGAAGTATCGGATTTGTGTTGTTTATTTTAAATGTTCTTAAACATTTAAAAGGCTCGTTTTTGGATATTATTGAAGAGGTGATTTCGTAGACGATCGATTACACTTATTTGATATTGTAGTTGAGTTTCACAGATGCGTGTTCTTATCATACCTTTTAGCAGGAGGTAACTTGTTCGTGCTTAAATGGTGTGACGAAGACTTGTCAAAATCTAGCAAAGGTGTGTGATCTAACTTATGGTGCTTAATGCTCACATTTGCTATCACTTAAAGGAGTTACGTTGTAGTGCTCAGTGTCTCATATAGATGAGGATTTTGTCAAGAGATTGCGATCTATTTATTTTGGTTTGTAATTTTGAGTTCGACGTCACGTGGATAGTGCAAGACATAAGACACAAGTTTGGGAGATTCTACTTCTTCATCAAATTAGTTATACTTTATTTTCTTCATCAGTGATCACTACATGGAGCCTACAGAGTTCGAGATTCAAGAGATGGTAAACATATGGGTTTCAGGGGAAGCTTATTGTTAAAATGTTTAACCATCTACATGCACCACTTGAGGGGAAGTGTTTCATTACTACTGCTGATCTTTATTACTACTGCTAGTTTATATTTCTACTGCTCAAAGTCATTTTTCGTATTATGCTTCATGGCGGGTATTTTGAGTATTAATAAGCTTAATTCTAAAAAGGAAAAGTGATCTAGAAAGCTTATGATGTGCCTAATCTAAAAATGCAAAGAAAACTAAGCTAGGAGTGCACTTAAACTACTGAAATTAAGCATGAAACAGGCAAACTCAGGAAATAAGTAAGAAAACACTAACTTCAATTAAGCTAAAAACCTTAATAAGCTAAACTAGACTCTAAAACTTTTAGGAATTACCAAACTACTTATTATCCATCTAAATAAGCTATAAAAACTAGGATTAAAAGCTAAAATATCAAATTAAATCTTCTACTTAAGTTCCTACTGTTTTTGGAATTTTCAGGTTTTTTATGACTTTTGACAGCTAAATTAAACTAAGGAAATAAGCTAGAAATTGCAAATCAAGACTTAAAATGTATTAAACTATATTAAAACTTAAATCCTACTGAATTTAATAAGCTAAATCCCAAAATTACCTATCTAAATTAAGCTAAGAACACAGGCATACAAACTGAGGTTAGTACTGCTAGTGTAAAATTTCAGCAGTACTTTCAAGTGAAAGTACTGCTAATGTAATTTGACTCTTAAAAACAAATTAAGCAATGAAATAAGCTAGAAAATGACAACTAAATTCTTAATAAGCTATAACTAGAACTAAACTTAATACTACTAAATTTGAAAAGCTAAAATTTATACTAACAGTACTAACTTATGGTTAGTACTGGTAGTGTAAAGAGTCAGCAGTACTAACTTAGGTTAGTACTGCTAGTGCAATTTTGAGAATGCACTAAACCAAACACCCCTTTGTCATTATGACAGATATATAGAATAAGCCTCTTAAGGGAAAGTTAATGAACAAGTGCTAATACCCAAAAAAAAAAAAAAAAAAAATAAAATTAAAAACTAGCTAAAACAAACTTAACAATCTGAATAAACAACTGAATAGGCAAAATTCTAAGATCTTAACTAATTAAACTAATATTTTTGGATTTTATGAGTTTTTTATGACAGAAATTAGCAACTAATGATCTATAACTATTTAAGCAAAAACAGGCTAGAACATATAACTAATAAGCACTAGAAGAGATATTTAAACATTAATAAGCAAAGAGAATAAGCAAATAAGCTAAATTAAGCATGTAAACTATAGCTAAGCAATTTAAACTGAAATTAGAGAAGAATGAAAAGAGAAACTTACTTAATCCTTTAGCCAAACAAAAGGAACCAATAAAGGCAGCTACAAGCTCCTTAGCTTATTAATAAGCTAAGGTATAAGTCCTTGGGATCTCTTCCAAGTTAAGATCCCCTTCTAAAAAGCTCAAATCCAATAAGATCCATGTAAGATTAAACTGATTAAAGGTTTAAGTAAGATTAATACTGAATTTAAATAGCTCTATTTCAGCTTATAGACTGAAAGAGCTTTAAATGAGCTTATTAGCTTATTGAGATAATATGACTTAAAATGAGAGCTTAGAAAACGAGATTTAGAATACTAAACACTGAATTTCATTAATTGAAAACTGAATTACATTACTAGAAAAGGAGATTACAAAAGCATTTAAGTACAATTACGAAATTAAGCTAAAATTTACTAAAAAAGAAAAATAAAAAGAAGAAGACTCCTTGTGTGTGTAAGAATGAGGCCTATTTATAGTGCCAAGCTGAAGCTTCTAGGTCCTCTTGCCTTGATCTCCAAACTTTCAATCTCAACCAATCATTTCTTCAATCATTTGAGCTTCTATTGTGGCCGTTGGATTGATTTGTGGACACCTAAGGATTGCCAGGCTGGCATTCTTTGATGTGACGTTTGTGCTAGTTTTGTGAGTGAGTTAGCACAAAAACCCATCACTATTTGTGCTTCTTCCATTGATGACGTGGCCTTTGAGTTTGAGCTAGGATAAGTATCCCCTTGATTAGACTAATTTGTCCTTGAATTTGTACTTGAGCTCCTTGATTGACCCAACGCACCCATTAATTTGAGAAACCCCTTTGATTTGAAGTAAAGGTAAAACGTTAGTGACGACGAATAGTGTTTTTGGAGTTACCCGCCCTTTTTATAACTGAGTACGGGGTAAAATTCAGTTGAACTTTGCCCTCTTGGCAATTTCAGTCCCTTTCTTTGTTTATTCCATTTCTAGTTATAAATAACTTTGGAAATTTTCAAGATTGGTCCTTGTGGATGTTATAAAAGGATTTTAGCTAAGGTTTGGGCTTCGGCTTGGCTTCGGCTTTGTACTCTTCTGATTCTCGTGTCGTGCCTTGCTCCGTTTTTGACTGTTTTCTTGTGATTTTGATATATACCGGACCGCACACACAAAACTCAAATACAAGCATTATATTTGCCATTTTGGTCTGTTTTTGGTTAATTGGGTTATTTTAGGTCATAAGATGGATATTGTTATTCTAACACTATTCACAGAGCATCTGACGGCTAGCAGACACGGATGAAGAAATTGATGAACAAGAGTTGGAAGCACATTACAGTTACATGGCAAAGATCCAGGAGGTTCCTAATGCAGACTCAGGCACTAACGCTGAGCCATTAGAACAGGTACAATACGATACTGACATAATGTGTTTGCCAATAGACATACAACAGTTTGACAAATCTGTATCCCATTACTAACACATACAGTGAAACGGTGATAGAAAGGTCATCCCTAACTCACTCGGATATGTAGTGATAATGATATTCAAAGATGAACAAAATGATATAGAATGGATGATGAAGCGTGTTGCACTTGCCAGTTTAGTTGCAAATTTTAATAAACTTAATGTCGATGAAAACAAAAAGATTCAAAGCAATTAAAAGAAGCAAATGCAACACTGACCTCAAGAATTAACTGATGCAAATCTATAGTTGCAGAAACTAGTAGAACTCAGGGGAAATCTATAGTATTCGGGATTAGTTTCGCTTAGTTTGCACTTCAAAATAAACGATACTGAGATGGAGGTACAAGGCCTTTAAATGATCGTACAGTAGACTATGACAAACTTGAACGTAAGTTAAATGACACTCCAGGACTATTAGCTCAAAAAGAAATTGACATAAAAGAAGGTTTAAAAGTTAAAGCCTACAAAATTTCTATTGTCAAAGAGAAACACGATGAGTTAGTCAAACAGAGTCTTTTAACCAAGTCACATACGAAGTCTTGTCAAAGAGAAAACCAAAGGTAATAACGGATTTGAAGCTTAAGGAAGAAAAATATATTGACAAAATGATTTCAATGGAAAACCAATTAAAGTTATGAATGAAATTGTTTACAAAAGAAGTCAATCAATCTAAACCATTCATATGTTAGCACCCAAATGCCCTACATTTAATGGAAGACTTACCTTTGCCAATCCAATGTACCTCAAAAAGGCTCAATATAAGAAACCATGTTTGTATGCGATCCCACATGACCAATCTGATCCTGCAAACAGACTCATCCCCGATAGGGAAGAGATTCTGACTCTTTAAGAAGAGAGTCGATCAAAATTAAATAAAGACTTAGTGAAACCTTTTGACTACACAAAGTTAAATAGTACCTTTTATAAAATTTTTATACCCCGACACAGCATTATGAAATTCAGTTTCGCACAGGCAAATGAAATAAGAAGAAAAATGAAGAAAATCATTGTGAAAACAAAACCAAATATTTTCAAAAAACATTCAGATTTCTTACAGTGTCAAAATCAATAACAAAAGTAGAACTAAGCATACAATGGCATGACAATAACATTAATCATCTGAAAGAAATTGTCGATCAGCGTGGGTAACAACATTCAAACACAACCGTCTTCACTTCGTAACCCAACCTGCTCAAGATATGAGAAATCTAGTTAAAAAAGTTTGATGCCCCTTAGCCCTTAAGACTCAGAATGAAAGTTTCGCACTTGTCATGAACTTTAAGCAAGGAAAATGAATGCAGATTTAAAGTACGTTGAATCTCTTTGAAGATGAAATTGATGAACTTGAATTCGAATAAGGTAAGAATTTCCACAGTAATGATATGCTTTTGCAGAATAGGTGTCGAATGATATTATGTGTTCATATTTGCAATCTTCATCTGCTTTAGATGAGATCACTGATATACAATGCTTATATCTTCATAAAGTCAGGGAATGTGATTGTCTTGCACAAAAGCTTTCTGAACAAACTGTTAGGATTATGAAAAAGACTCGGTCACCCCCGTGTATCGTTTAGTATAGCATAGCTCGTAGATAGAAAGTAAGCGTATGGCTTTCGTTATTGGCCGGTCTTTAACCTAAGTGTAAAGCCCATACCCAAGCCCATAAAGCTCAGCAAACACTTTTATATAAACCCCTTTCCACCAATGGGAAGGGGTTGGTTGTTCTTTTTATTACATTTCATGCTATTGCATTTTCTCTCACTAGAAACCTTACTTTCTCTCTCTAGATAATTAGCCAACCCAATCATCCATGCTTGTGTTATGATATCCAATATACTACAATTGGTATCAGAGCCTATGGGATGATTAGCTAGATTGTGTGTGCGTTTCCTTGGTTAGTTTTAGATCAAAAGTTTGGTTTTTTGAAGGTTTATGGTCCTTGATTCTTGACACTCTTTGATTCTCTATGTTTGTGATGTTAAAGTTTAATGTTTTCATCATAGTTTGTTATAAACCATCTAGGACCAAGTTGTACAAAAGAAAAACCAAGGTAAAAACGTCAAAAGGGAGTGATTCTTAGGTGTTTTTAGTGAAAAATTCGTATATTCTTCATGCGTTTTTTGGACCTTATCTGAGACATTCTTCTGCGTTTTGGAACAATACTGCTTTTTGTCAGAAGAAATACAACTGCATTTTAGTCGTTTTATATAGTAATACAGTACTGCGTTTTGTCTTATAGAGGTTGCGTTTTGTCTTGGCGTTTTGACTGGAAATCGCGTTTTGGATCATTGCGTTTTGACTACAGGTTGCGTTTTGAAGACAAGTGTTGCGTTTTGACTAGGGATACTCTGCCCAATTTTTTATTTAGTTGCGTTTTTGACCAAATCTCAAGGTTGCGTTTGAGCAATCTCAGGCTGCGTTTTGCTCTTTTCTTCATTGCGCTTATGACAAGACTAGGTGCGTTTTTGATGGAAACTACACTGCGTTTTGACTAGACTTTACTCAACTTTGCCTAAGTTTCATTATCGTCATTTAGTTAACTTATTCAACCAAACCAAATCTCATCATTACAACATATCACCTAATCTAACAAACAATCATCACTTTTAACATACAATCACTAATCATTGATCGATCAACTTAATCATATCACAAGTAATCACTATGGCTAATCTTTCAGAGGACATCCAATGTGCCGGTTCCGATACCCGACCGCCTATGCTTGATAAGACTGACTTTGCATCATGGCAACAACATATTCGATTGTACTGTCGGGGTAAGGAGAATGGGGTAAACATTTTAAAGTCAATTGACGAAGGGCCTTTTCAGATGGGGACCATGCGAGTATTTGTTGCTGAAGGAACTGAAGGTTCTCTCTATCTAGGTCCTGAACGACCTCGAGTCATTCGATCTGTCACATGAGAAGGATAGGTACATATGCAGACATTCGGGCAATCAACTTCATACTTCAAGGTTACCCAAAAGATGTATCTATTCACTTATTAATCATTACACTGATGCTACAAGGGAAATATGGGAACAATGTGAAGATGCTAATTGGAAGGATCAGAATTAACAAGGAAGACCCGTGAATTCACAACTGTATATACTTTGAACACTTTCACAGAACAAAGGAAAACCATTTCACGACTACTATGTCATTGTGAGGGGTTTGCCAAGCTCATTAATGACATTCGGAACATCAAAGATGACAATGTCCAAAAATACAGTTGAACTCAAAGTTTGTGAATAACAAGTTGCCATGAATTGGGTAAGAATTGTTAGCAGCTGTGAAACGTAACAAAGGCTGAAAGGATTCAAACTTTTATCAACTATATGCTAATTTGAAGCAACACGAGGCACAATCTTCAACGAGAAATCAAGATGATGTTGGAACGTCACACACAACAAACCATTGATCCTCATTGCTTGTGTCCAATGTTACAACACCTCAACATATCATTCAACAATCCTACAACAATTCCACCGACCACATATCATCAACCACATCTGCTGACACCCAGGTAAGTACTTGTGGAGTCACAATCCTAATTTGAGGACTTTCTCCAACTGATAACCTAATCGGAACCTTAACCAACAACACTTGCCATTACTCCACCAGTCATTACAAAACCTTCCTTCTCAACACAAACAATCAACTCAGAACTTCATCAAAAGACCAAGGAATCAAGCTACCAAAAGACGGCAGGTTGATGTTTTTCAGAATGTTCAAGGTAGAACAGAACAGAGGACTAGGTAAAAATGCATGGGGTGGAGGTGCAGCTGGTTATGGGGGAGCACAGAACAGAGTGGGACTTGCTAATCCAGGTCAAGCTAGGCAGGTTAAGTGCTACAACTGCAATGGGGTAGGCCACATAGCAAGGAACTGCACTCAACCCAACGCCACAAGAACACCAAAAACTTCAAAAGACAAGATTGTTGCTGATAGCAAGCTCAAGAGAATAGGGGTAGTCTTGGAGAATAGCAATATTGTTCCTAAGCTGGTTGGACTAGACAATGCTATTGATTAAGATGTGGATGAGCAACACGTTCAGACTTACTCTCAATGTGGACAAACGTGCTTCAAAGCTGATGATTGTGATCTTACGATTTGACGTTTGATGAGCTCCCACGGCACACACTATGTTCATAAAAGGCAAATCTATCATCCGCATATCCAGGGTGTATGATGAAGCTGGTCCCGTTTTAATTCGGACATCTTATCTGAGGTAGCAAGACCATGAATCACTTTCTCAGGATGCTAATTTGTGAACATCATGAAGAACCCCAACCGAGCAAGGACGATGTCAACAAGCTACGTTGTTGACTCACATGCGATTATACGAGTGAAGTAATATACCCATATATCAGTATGTAAAGGACAACGTCAGTGCCATTGAACAAAACAATGCACCTACGGTTTCCAAATGAATAATGTACGTTATTATAGAATAATGATTTGACAAGAGCCCTAAAGCCTAATCGTGTCCTTAAAGCACCAACATATACAGTAGCTGATAATTCTTTAAATGCTGAACTTGCAATATACAAGGAACAAGTTAAACTGTATGACAGACGTAGCCAGGGATTGAAATACAGTAAGAGAACAAAAGATTGATGAGCCAACTAAAATAGTTATTATGTGACCGTAATATTAATGAAGAGAATTTGAAAAAGGAACGGATGAAGTAAATTGCAACGATGCCTTCTACCATCAAACATAACAATTTAAATGGTAGATGAAGTTACATCTTTGAAAAAGGATTTTATATCAGAAAGAAAATAAATACCTTGAAGAATTTTTGGACTTAATAGCTTTAAAAGATAAGGTTCAAGGATAAATTATTCAGCCAAGGCAAGATCTATTCAAACAGTTCACATAGTGTAAACCTAGGTCTATATTGAGAGGGTGAATAAGGTAGCCTATTGGCTCAAGAACCCCCTATGTCTATATCGTGCAAGGCAAGTTCATGCCCAGCCCTGATATAGTGGTCCTGGTAAATAGTCACAAATGGCCCAATCATGCACCGGCCGTAGTACGTGACGGGGAGGATACCCAAAAAACTTACTGAAATTCTAGGAAGAAAATGCCATGATAGAAATGAAAGCTAAAGAATTTGTGGAATAAATTAAGGTCCAATAATCACACCGCCTGATTACTCGAAAGAGAATTTTTTAGCGACCTTCACACCACAGAAACAACTAACCCCAGAACAAATATTTTGGTCTCAAAATATTGTTAAGATGAAAGCAAAAGCTCTCAAAGAGCAGAACACCAGACCAATCAAAGCGTTGACTGTGTATCCTCCAAATACACCGGAACGCTTGTCCCCAGAGTGCTTCCAACCAAAAGTCAAGTGAAAATTAACATTTTTACACTTAGACAACTTTTTTCCGAATTTGAGAAAACCTTAAAAAGAGAATAGACCAACGGGATTCATGAAGGGGAAAGGGGTTTTGAAAAAACCAAGACATGTTAACTCACGGAGGTCATCCCATTTTTCAAAACTCTTAAAGAACATTTTGATGGCATTCAAAAGGCTCTAAAGAAAGAAGTCAAAGAAATGAGTGACGCTTTTGATGAGTTGGAAGCTGAACTTGACCAACATGTTGTTGATAGGAAACATGATGAGATTGAACGAAAAAACCTTATTATTGCTAATGATAACTTAATTGATGATTGTTTGTACAAAGAAGTATTTTATGTTGTCTCGAATTCTGAGCTTAATGTATCTAGATTTACTGAAATGCAAAATGCCCATAATGTTGTCAAAGCACGCTGTTTGGAACTTGAAGCAGAGCTTTCTAAATTACGTGATAAAATTCAAAATGATGATCATAATGAATTAGTAAACCGATTTTCCAATCTTGAGGTTAATCACTTCAACTTGCAGTTAAAGTATCAAAACCTTAAAGAAAGTTTTAGAAATAACTTTTCTCTACCTGCTAGAGATACTCCTGATTTTGACTCAGTGTTTGTAATCGGAAAAATGAAAGCTTCTCTTCAAGGAAAAGACAACGTCATCAAGAAACTGAAAATGCAAAAATCTCTCAACTTAAGGAGACCCGTAGTGAACTAGACCGAACTCTTGATTTCAAGGCCTTAGATTTTCAGATCACTCAGTTGAATGAAAAGATCAATGTTTTTCAAGACCAAAATGAGCTTTTTAGGGCTGAAAATGAAAAGGTTAAACAACATTATAAGGAATTGTATGACTCTATTAAAATCATGCGTGCTAAGCATTTAGATCAGACAACTGCCTTGATAACTGAAAACGAGAATCTGAAAGCTCAGATACAGAATAATGTGCAACCTGTCACCACTAATCTTGCTACACCAAAAAGTCTTGCTCTAGGAAAGTATGCCATAGATGTTGAACCAATTCCCTCTCGTAATATAAATAACAGGGAAGTTCATTTAACTTATCTAAAGCATCTTAAGGAAAGTGTTGACACTATTCGCGAGATAATAGAGGTAGCTAAAGCTGAGAGGCCACTAGATAGATCACTAGCATCTGCGTGCCTTTATACTAAACATTCTCAGGAGCT
>BQNB010105109.1:0-23675 GCA_026074375.1 Tanacetum coccineum
TGAGTTCCAGCATTAATCTCAGGAGACAATTTCTTATCAGATTTCGTCTCATTGTCAGTCAGACCCAGTTCCGCATACAAAGAAGGAGATTTAGCGTGACCAGAGGGTTCAGTTGTGGTAGGTGTGCGCCTTTGGAAGATATATTGTTCAACATGGCTCTTTTTCTTTGGTGTCTGAAGGGTGAGAAGATCAAGAGCTATTTGTTCATCGCTAACCTTCTCTTTTCCATTTCCTTGTACATCAAGAAGCGTTTGAATTCTCCCAAAGTCAGGTTCCCTTATAACCACCAGACGAGCTGGTCCCTGAGTACATTCTGCTTGTTCCTTAATGCTTAGTTCCACGGCTCGTTGAATGTCTGCTTCTTCATCACCATAAACAGGTTCCTGTTCTGGAACACCTTCGTCAACAAACTCATCAACCAATTGTAGAGGGCTCTTTGGCTTTCGCTGCTTTGTCACCTTACCAGCTTTAGATCGTTTTGTGGGATATGGTGCATCAGATGTCTCCTTGACCAGTTTACGCTTTTTACTTTGGTCTTTCTTAGAGGGTTCAGTTGTTGTTGGTGTTGGTTTGGGTGGTTTTGTGACTTTAGATGCTTTAGGTGCTGAGGGATTAGTCTGCTTAGCTGTCTTGGATTTAGTAGCCTTGGCAGCTTTAGGAGATTCGATAACATCTTCTTCCTTTGCTTTACCGTGTTCTTCATCCAAACAACGTTGATACTCAACTACATGCTCCAGGTATCTACTGTAGTAAGGTGCACTTGTGATTTCATCAGTGAGAAGAACATTAGGTATTGGCATACCAAAGACTTCCCTTCTATCCTTTCCAACAAACCTGAGGGCGTTCAGAATGATTTCCTCATATGAATAGTAAAGAAGCGAGCCTGTTCTTGGATGTATGTTGTGCTTGGTTCTCAGGTGGTGGATGATAAGTTTAGTGAAGCTAACATTTGGGATTAGCAGATGAAGGGTCTTTTTCTTTCCGCGAGCTTTCGTAGCTATGTTCTTCCTATCAGCGAGGAAGGTTTGTATGGATTGAACAAACTCCTCCCAAATCTATTCAGTATAGTCAATGTTGGAGTGATGAGTGATACCTCAAAGAATCTGAAGCACATGATGTCTTGGCCTGTCAAATCTAGCAGTTTTACCTGTGAGGCACATGTTGATCATAGACAGGATAGATCTCCATGGTTGATAAAGAGCATTAACAAACATTGCAGACACGTTCCTGAGCGTGCTAGGGTATCCCAAAGTGTTGACATACTCAATTACAGTATCACTCGAAGGTGGAGCCTTGAAGGGATTGTCATCATTGGCCAGAGTGATATCGAGTGCATCTCTGAGAATATCTTTGTGTAGATTAAACCATTACTCATCCAACTAATAGCTGTACAATCCTATGGATGAGTTAAAGCACATCGTGTCCCAAAACTGTTGAATGTAGATAGCAAGAATCGTGGATGATGCTGTGAAGGCCCTAAAGAAATTAGTGTTTTTCAGTATGGCCACAATAATTGAGAAGATAAGATTCATCTATGACTTCTGTACATCGAGCACACTATTACTCTTGCCGATGGGCACCCATTTGCTTGACGGAAGAATATGATCATTCGTTCTGGTCGGTGGTGCAACAGCAGGAGCTTGTTCAGCAGGTGCAATATCAGTAGGAATGTTCAAGTCAGCCATAGTATATGCATAAACAAATCCAACAACAAGACATACATACATATATATATGATGTTAGAATGGATATGGTCAATTCTGAGGTCAATGGAAGTCAACCTTGGAAGAATTATGGCAAAAAGCATACTGATAATTCTCAAATACTCCCAAAAGACAACATTTAAATTATAATATCACCCAACTTGCTACCAAGATAATACACACACCTTGCTAACCATCTCGCTGTAAAATATGCATAACTCGCTAGAAAATTTGAAAAATTCGAAATGGCGAGTTGAATATGTAATTATTAATAAAATATCTTCATCAACTCGCGGAGTTGCCTGTTCATGATGAAATTATATTATATTAACTCGCTAGAAAATTTGAAAAATTCGAAATGGCGAGTTGAATATTTAATTATTAATAAAATATCTTCTTCAACTCACTAAAGGTTAGCGAGTTGCCTGTTCATGGTAAAACAATAATCATAACTCGCTGACTAGAACTACAACTCGCTAAATAAGCAATAACACTAACTCACTACCAAGAAAAGTCTTAACTCGCTACTTAGCACACAGAAAACTCGCTAACACCTAAAATTACAAACCACCAAAGGATTTTCAAGAAACCACATGAATAAATGTTTAGACAACTTTATCAAACACTTAGCCACAGTTAGAAACAACAACCAACAAAAAGCAACGCTTTTTGACTAGCAAAAGTCAACTATATTCACGAAAATTATCAAAACCATAGAGTGATGCAAGGGGGGGCAGTTCAGGCACTAACGAGGCATCATACACTCATAATAAACTTAACCTAGCAATTAAAATATCATTCTAAACACCAATGAAGATTTAGATGATAAGACAAGTCGAAATCATTGATTTTGAGCTATTTAGTGTGATTAAGGCAGCCATGTTCTAGATATATGGTGTTAACATGATATAGAACATTATATGATAGGTACCTTAGCAAGAATAACCATAGAAATCAAGAATCAAATGAAGGTTCAAACCAGAGAGTTGCGTATGAGATTTTTTAGAGAGAAGTTTGACCAGAGAAATTAAAGGTTTGACCAATCTTAACTCACTAAGCCTATTTATACTCTCAATAGTTACATATCTTGGCAGATTTGATCCCTACACTTTTGCAACCATTTACTTTCAGGTTTAGACTGTTAATAGGGTTAGTGCAAGTCTCAGAAATGGCACAAATGGACCTTATAGTAATACAAGCCTAATAAACATTTAGCAAATATCACTTAAGATCGTAAACTCACAAGTTATTGACATATTTGGCCGTTTGAGATAAAATAAATTTAACTCCTCTTCAAAATGTAACCCCGTTAGATACAAGAACCTTTTATTAATTAATTATTTAATAAATTAAAATGCCCGTTAGATGTCATAAATTTGAAAAACACTCTCCCCCTCAATCAATGACCCGTTTTCTATTTAAAGAGCTGTAGTCGTTGATTGAGAGTCAAATTTTGAAAAGTTTAGGTCTGATTGATCTTCAAACAACTCTTTTCCATCGTTGGTAACACAAATAATTTTCTAAAGAATCATAGACGAGAAATTATTTGGTTAAAGAAGAAGACTTCTCTTCTGTATCAAGCAATAATGCACTGAAACGTACACTAGATCGAGGGTGCATGGATATGAAGTAATCCATGCCCGGGAGAACTTAATCACCCATTTTCAGGAACAACCGTCTTTTTGGCGATATGCTTTCCTCAATTTGAAAAACGGGTTGCAGTCTGAAATAACTGCAAGCCATAAAGACATGTTTTGAAAAATTTGAACTTCCGTTCAAGCTTCATTTAAAGACCCGTGTCATTATTGAATGACATTTCTAGGTCCGTAAATGTTATCGATAAACGGAAGACATGTCTTGAAAAACTATTTTTGGTATTTTATATATTTTTTATTTTTTTACAGTTTTTGTAAGTTTTATATTTTTGTATTTTCTTTTTAGATTTTAGCTATATACATATTTACATAGGATATAGGAGGACCATCCTTTACTCCTCTTCTCCTTCCTGAAGACGTTTAAGAGTTTCCGGAGACATACTCTTCATACCAAGACGCGGGAGGATAAATTCAAACCGCTCTCTTGGTAATGCTTTGGTGAATATATCCGCGAGCTGATAATCCGTTGTCACGAAGTACAATTCAACCACACCTTTATCAACTTTCTCTCTTATAAAATGGTATCGTATGTCAATGTGCTTGGACCGGGAGTGCTGGACATTATTGCAGCAGAGAGCAATGGCACTGCGATTGTCACAATACAGGGGAATCTTATTGAAGACAAAGCCGTAGTCTGTAAGCTGTGATCTCATTCAAAGTATCTAAGTACAACATCCAGACATGGCAATGTATTTAGCCTCTGTTGTAGAGATCGCAATGCTCTTCTGTTTATTTGATGACTAGCTGACTAATTTATCTCCAAGGAACTGAGCAGTTCCTGACGTACTTCTTCGTGTGTCTTCACAACCTGCATGGTCCGCATCTGCATAGGCCGTTAGTGCCATAACGGTGTCTTTTGGATACCAAAGACCCTAATTAATGGTTCCTCTAAGATACCGAAAGACCCGTTTAAGTGTGTTGGGAAATAGATTGTAAAGGACTTAATACTGGTAGTATAACAGTTAAGTCTGGTAGTATAAGTTAGTTCTGGCAGTACTAAGTTAATACTGGCAGCACTAAGTTAAGTCTGGCAGTACTAAAGTTAGTACTGGTAGAATAGCAGTACTATAGTTAGTACTGGTCGTATTTAGTTAAGTCTGTTTATGTAACAGAATAGTAATAGTTATCTTAGAGATATCTTAGGAAAGGATATCTATTATCCTTTACACGTTTATAAAGCCCATTAGAGTTTTCCTTGGTGTATAAAAGGAACCCTACGGCATAGAGTTTCATATATGTAATAGAAGCATTGAAGCTTAATAGAAATCAATAGCAAATTTAGTATCATTGTTCTTCTTAAATCTTGTGTTAAGATTCCGCATTAACATTTGATATTCATAGTCAGTATCTCTCACATAGTTGATCTGGATTTATTCAAGTTAACTATTGTCTTACAAAGGCTATATAGATCCAAGACTAAGGACCTACAAGTGGTATTAGAGCCAACAGAGGGACTCTGAGTAAGAAGAATAACAAGATCACAAACAAACACTCTTCTACAATTCTATACAAAATGTATCAACCTGTTAATGATGAGTTCTCACAACATCTCAGTGATGATGAAGAATCAAACCATGAAGATGCATCAGACACTGGTGGCGGCATTGGCAATGAAGATACGAATAGCCTCGATACGTGCAACCGGTGCAAATGATTCCTCGAAATCAATGCCCTCCTCTTGTCGATATCCCTTGGCCACTAACCTAGCCTTGTTCTTCAGAACATCACCGTACTCATCAAGTTTAACTTTGTAAATCCACTTAAGAGCAATAATCATGACACAGTCTGGTTGAGGTACTAATTCCCATACTTGAAGTCGATCAAATTCGTGAATCTCATCTTGCATAGCTTGAAACCAGCAATCTTCAGTAATTGCAGATTTGAAGTTCTTTGGTTCGACTTTTGACAGTACAGAGTTATACAAGCACCATAAGGCATCGGTTGCCAGTTGTTTTCTGGTGGATACCGGCCGAGAGGGATTGCCAATAATATTATCCAGCGGGGTGATATTTAGCTCTATGTTCCCGAGATGATGAAGTGTTTGAGAGACATAAGGAGATTCTGCTAAACTAAGATCCCCAGATGATGATGCTTCAGAACTAGGTTCCGGAGCAAATACGTTTATGAAGGGATGATTGTCAACAGGAGCAAAGGGATTGTCTTCCATGAGAGTAGATTCAGCTGCAACGCCTTGATGTAAACTTGGAGATTGTAATGCCGAAGATGATGGTGAATGACTTGGAGAAGGTGCATCTTGATCAATGGTAGTAGATGAAGGTGTACCGGCTGAATTGACTGGGACTGAAACTGCTAGAGCAGGAGAGACCGGTCTTTCAACACGAGGAGGTTCCATGTATTCATCGAACATTGGTTGGAATAAAATCTCCAGTTCTTTATTTGTGGGGGGTACATAAGGTGCTGCAGGAACCGGATTTGGTACGAGCCCTGAACTTATTTGTCCAGGCGTCAGAAAAGTAGGAGCGGGTCCTGTACTGAGTTGCACAGGAGCCATATGCTCAGTCAGCTCATCGAATTGAACGTGAATAGTTTCCATAATTCGTCGGGTTCTTTTGTTGTAGATTCTATACCCTTTCCTGCTAGGAGCATAACCAACGAATATTCCAATATCAGTTGTTGGTTTTAATTTTCCAAGATCTTCGCTGTTATTTCTAAGGTAACAAAGAGCACCAAAGACATGGAAAAAGGTAAGATCAGGCTTCTTATCATACACCAGCTCATATGGGGTTTTGTTATGACGAGTATGAATAAGGGAGCGGTTTTGGGTGTAACAGGCAGTAGCAACAGCTTCTGCCCATAGAAACATCGGGGCCTTGGAGAAGATCAGCATTGTCCGAGCAGCCTCAACAAGAGTACGGTTCCGTCTTTCGACAACGCCATTCTGCTGTGGAGTCCTTGGAACTGTCTTTTGGTGAAAAATGCCGACACGTTCATAATATTCAGTCAAATCTTTATTGACGAATTCGGTGCCATTATCGATACGGGTGTATCTAACAGTTTTGTTGAGACTGACTTGTATTTTCTTCAAAAATTTTATAACGACCTCTGGGGTCTCAGTTTTCGATCTCAAAAACTTAACCCATGTAAACCGAGAGAAATCATCAACGATGACTAAGATGTATTTATTCCCATTAATTGTTTGAACTTGCATCGGTCCACATAAATCCATATGAAGGGTATTAAGAACTTCTAAGTTGGTGTTTTCAGTTTTGGGTTTGTGGGTATGCTTTTTGCTCATTCCTAGTTGACATGCAGAGCACAGATGATCTTTCTTAAACTTCAATCTAGGTAAACCTCTGGCTAAGTCATTTCTTGTAAGGTCATTGATGGTACCGTTGTATAGTGGTTTAAAAGGATGCATAAACATGATTTATTCTTGGAGGCCTTAGAAAATAGGCAAAGAGGGAGAGGACTTCATCATGTCTTTAACCGAGATAGTGTATAAATTAGAGCCGCGAGAACCTTTAATCAATTCAACACCATCCGGATATCGAACATAACATGAATGTTTCCTGAATGCAACTTCCAGATCAAGGCCACAAAATTGTCCAACAAAGAACAAATTGTGTCTTAGTCCTTCCACATAGTATACCCTAGAGATTACACAGTCACCAATCACATAATCTTTATAACCCATAATAGCACCAAAGTGGTCATTACGAAATCTTTCTGTCCCGATGAATTTTTCATGAATTACTGAGCCGTAAGCGATCCCAGTCATTTGTTTTGAACAGACCTAAGTCCAAATACAAAGGACGATCTGTTTGAACCTGCATTGAAAAAAGTTCGAAGATGGAGAGTTTGGAAAGTTGGATCCCTAATTTTGGTTGGGTTCCTGTTGGTTAGCACAAGTAATTGCCTGAATTCCTCGTTTTGACATTAGCAGGTGTACTTTGGGTTTAGTGAGCCTAGTTAAAGGGCACTATTCTCCTAAAGTGAATATTCTACCGTGGGTCTCCATTGATGACCAACACTGGTAAGCACTTTGCTTGTGAGTTTCCTTACTGCCTATCTGCTTAGCTTTCCAAACTTTGATTAACTTTTGAGCACAAACTTATGATTATTATGAATAGAGTGGGATGCCTTAACATATTGCAAATAATCAACCACACACACATCATGATTTGCAGAAATTAAACATTTGTTACATGTTTGGCAAACAGAATCAGAATTCGAATTAATTACAGTACGGATATGAGATACTTACTAGGAATCACACGATTAGTGGTTATTATGTGTGACTTATTTGTCCTTAGGGTGTTCTTATTTCTTCTTGTTAACACCTTTAGCTGGCGAGATCCTATTTTTTTGGTATTGCTCCTAGGCTGTGATCGCGTAGCATTGGTTGCAACAGTTTACTCCCTGTGAGGGGTGGAGACTGCTCTTTTATCTTGTTGGTAAAGGCTTTTGGACAGTTGCCAATAGCATATTTCTAGAGTTCCTGAAGAGTGTTTAGTTGTAACAGCAAGCAAAGATGTTGATCTTATATTAGGGTATTTCACCTTGGGCTTCCTCTACTATTTCGCGAAGGGTTTCGTTTTTTTATACACTTTTCCTTAAGATGTTTGAGATAATAAAGATGAACTTCCCTGTTGTTCCTATTATGTGGGAGAATTGGTTCAACATATATAGTATACCTACCAGGTGCAAGAACTCTTGGTTTTACAGACTCCATAGTGCTGCATTTCAGATTTTCATGTATTTGAGCTTTTAGATTCTCATTTTTAGTTAGCAAGGCCGTTGTCTGTTCTATATGCTTAGCGCGTGTGATCTTAATAGAATCATACAATTCCTTGTAATGCTGTTTAACTTTTTCATTCTCTGTCTTAAAAAGCTTATTTTGTTCTTGAAGAACGAAGACTTTTTTAGTTAATTGAGTGATCTGAAAATCTAAGGTCATGAAATCAAGAGTACGGTCTGCTTCATTACGGGTCTCTTTCAATTGAGAGATTTGCGTTCTTAATTTTTTGATGGCGTTGTCCTTTCCTTGAATGGAAGCTTTCATTTTTTCGATTACAAAGACTGAGTCAAAATCAGGAGTATCTCGAGTGGGTGGAGATGGGTTGTTTCCAAAGCTTTCTTTAAGGTTTTGATACTTTAACTGTAAATTTAAGTGATTAACCTCAAGATTGGAAAAACGTTTTACTAATTCAGTATGATCATCTTTTTAAACCTTATCCCATAATTTAGAAAGCTCTGCTTTAAGTTCCAGACAACGTGTTTGAACAATGGTGTGGGCTTCATGCATTTCAGTAACTCTAGATACAGTAAGCTCAGAATTCGTTGCAATATAGAACACTTCTTTGGACAAGCAATCAACAATTAAATTATCATTTGCAATAAGGATATTTTTCCGCTCAATCTCATCATGCTTCCTATTTACAACATTTTGGTCAACTTCAGCTTCCAACTCCTCAAAAATGTCTTTCATTTCTTTAATTTCTTTAGTTAACGCCTTTTGGATTCCCTCAAAATGTTCTTTAAGTGTTTAAAAAATTAAATAAAAAAAAAAAAAAAAAATGGAATGACCTCGGTGAGATAACATTCCTTGGTTTGTTCAAAACCCCTTTCCCCTTCAGTGAGCCCTGTTGGTGTAATTCTCTTTTTACAGGTTTTCTCAAATTCCGAAAAAAGTTGTATAAGTGCAAAAATATTAATTTTCACTTGACTTTTTGTTGGAAGCACCCTGGGGACAAGCGTTGCAGGTGTATTTGGTGGATACACCGTCAATGCTTTGATTGGTCTTGAGGCGGTGGTCTGCTTTTTGAGAGCTTCTTCTTTCATCTTTATGAGATCTTGAGACCAAAATATTTGCTTAGGGGTCAATTGCTTCTGTGGTGTGAAGGTCGCTAAATAATTCTCTTTCGAGTAATCAGGTGGTGCAATCTTAACCTTATGAGTCACACACTCAGGGTCTTTCATTTTGTCATTCATTTTCCTCCTAGTGATTTCAGCTATCTCTAGGGTATCCTCTGTGTTGTGCACTAAAGCCGGGACATGATTGTTTTTGATAATTTCATAACCATTATATAGAGCAGGCTAAACTTGCTTTGCACGGGTGAGGGCTATAAAGGTTCTTGTAGCCAATAGCTACCTTTTCTGTTCATTATGATAGGGCTTTGGTTTTACACAAACATGTGAAACTGTTAGAGACTGTCTTTTTTGTATAATTTTTATCCTCGACCTTTTCTTTTAAAGCTTTCATGTCCAAATATTCTTCAAGGTATATTGTTTTTTTACTGTTTAAAATCCTTTTTCAAAGACGTAACTTCTTCTACATTGACCTTGTTATGGTTGATGGTAGAAGCAAGTTGCATTTTTACAGAATGAAGTTCCTTTTTCAAATTTTCTTTCTTAATATTACCAGTCGAAATAACTATTCTTAATTGTTCATCAATCTATTGTTCTCTTTCTGTTAATTCAAACCTGGCCCGTCTTTCATACAGTTCAACTTGTTCCTTATACGTTGTAAGTTCAGCAGTTAATGAATTATCAACTATTATGTTTCGTGTTATGTTAGAGACAGATTGGGCATGCGGTTCATGCATATCATTAAATATCATCAGTTCGCATCATTGGAACAGAAGTTAAATTTCTTTGTACAGCACGGCACTGCGTTGTCCTTTATATTGATCATACGAAATCATATTACTATCACTCGTGTAATCAGCATGTGAATTCAATACGTAGGTGTTGTTACATCGTCATGCATCTCATGTTCTTCATGATGTTCACAAATAGCATCCTGATAGTGATCATGGTCCTGTACCTTAGATAGAATGTTCGACTCATAAGATGGACCAGCTTCATTATAAACAGGATCTGCGGATGATAGATTAGCCATGAACATAGTCTATGCCGTAGGAGCCTCATCAACATCAGAGTAAAAAAGCATCACAATCATCAGCTTGAAACACATTATCCAAAATTGAGTGCTAAAAGTTCCCTAAATGGGTTGTTCATCAAATACTTCATTAATTGACGTTGTCTTGTCCTACCTGAAAGAAACAAAACTGCTCTTCATCCAATGCCACCAATTTCTTCCCGAGCTTGCATTTGTAACATCGCTGTCTTTGAAGTATTCGGAGTTCTGTGGACGCTTGGGTTGAGTGCAATTCCTTGCTATGTGGCCTATACCATTGCAGTTGTAGCACTTAATCTGCCTTGCTTGACCTGGATTAGCATTCCCAACTCTGTTCTGTGCTCCCCCATAACCAGCTGCACCTCCACCCCGTGCATTGTTCCCCTGACCTCTATTCTGTCGACCCTGAACATTCTGAACCACAACCCTTCCGTCTTGAACTGTAGCTTGGTTTCTTGTATTTGATGAAGTTCTGAGTTGATTGTTTGTTTGAGGTAGGTATGTTTTGTATGATTGGGTGAGTAGGGCAAGTGTGTTGGTTAAATTCTCAATTAAGTTGTCTGTTGAAGAGAGTCCCGAATCAAGTTGAGTGTTGTCAGCAAAGTGTGGTGGAACATATGTGGATGGTGGAGTTGTAGATGATTGTGAATAGTGCTGCTGGTGTGAGACATTTGACATCAAAGCAAGTGGATCCACAGTGTGTTGAGTGAATCGATCCAGCATCATTTTGTTCTCATTGGCATGTGCCTCGTGTTGCTTTAGATAAGCATACAACTGATCATAGTTGGAGTCCCTCAATCCTCTGTTCAGTTTCACTGCTGTTACAAATCTACCCCATTCAGGCAACATGTTGTTCACAAACTTGGAGTTCAGCTGCATTCTGGACATGGTCATCTTGATGTTCCGCATGTCATTGATGAGTTTGGCAAACCGAACATAGTAGTCGTGAATGGTTTCTCCCTTGTTCTGACGGAAGTGTTCAAAGTCATCATACAGTTGTGATTCACGGTCCTCTTTTGTTAATTCTGAACCTTCCAGGAGCATCTTCACATTGTCCCATATGTCCTTTGCATCGGTGTAATGATTGATAAGAGAGTAGATATCTTTTGGCAGCCCTTGAAGTAGGATGTTCGTTGCCCGAATGTCAGCATTGTACCTTTCCTTATCTTCAGGTGACAAGTCAGAATAGACTCGTGGTCGTTCTGGACCTAGATGTGGGGCACCTTCAGTCCCTTCAGCTAGTGTTTCCCGAAATGTCCCCATCTGAAATGGTCCTTCATCAATTGACTTCAGAATGTTCACACCATTCTCTTTACCCCGACAATACAATCGAATACGTTGTTGCCATGATGCAAAGTCAGTCCTATCAAGCATAGGTGGTCGGGTATCTGAACCGGCACATTGGATGTCTTCCGAAAGATTAGCCATCGTAATAGATTGTGAAATGATTAAGTTGATCGAACAATGATTAGTGATTGTATGTTAAAAGTGGTGATTGATTGTGTGAAATGGTGAATTGTTGTAAAAGGTTGTTAGGATTACAGGTTGAAGAATTTAGTTTAAAAATCCAAAAAGTTAACAACTCGTTGGATGTAACTCGCTGGAAGAGAGTAAACAACTCGCTTGCAAGAAAGTAAATTGACAGAGTTCCTGTTCACAAGTCGCTAGAAAAAGATCTTCAAAAACCTCTAACTCGCTATGCTTAACTCGCTGGAAGAGAGTAGACAACTCGCTGGACAGAAATTAAATTGACATAGAAAAAAAAATTCCTGTTCACAAGTCGCTAGAAAAAAGATCTTCAAAAACCTTTAACTTGCTATACTTAAACTCGCTGGAAGGAGTAGACAACTTGCTGACCAGAACAATTAAATTGGCATAGTTCCTGTTCACAAGTCGCTAGAAAAAATCTTCATAATAAACATGTAAACTCGCTATGATTACTCGCTAGTATTCAAATCTTGCTACATGTAAGTCGTAGTCCAACTCGCTACTGCAAGAGAAGATAACTCGCTGGACTTAACTCGCTACCTGCACAAGACGACAACTCGCTGACACTGTACTTACTGACACACAGTGTACTATTCTGACAACTCGCCAGTACAGTGACTTAACTCGCTACGAAGAACTGCGAACAATGATCTAACTCGCTGGAATGAAAAACTTGGTTTTTCACCTAAAAACACCTAAAAAATACCCTTTTGAATGTTTTTGCTTGGTTTCTTTTGCACAACTTGGTACTAGAAGGCTATAGCAACTATAAAAACATGAACTTTAACATCACAAATGTCAAGATCAAAGAAAACCAAGAACAAGACTATATAAAACCTTCAAAATCCAAACTTTTTATCTAAAAACTAACCAAGAAAAACGCTCACATAATTAGCTAATCATCCCATGTGCCTGATACCAATTATAGGATATTGGAAATCATAACACAATGGAAGATAGATGGATTAGCCCAAGTTCTAGAGATGAGAAAGTGGAGAGGAGACTTATCTAGAGTGAGAAAATGAACTTGTATTAATGAAATGACTAACCCACCTCTTCCATGGATTGAAATAAGGCTTATATAGTTACAATGAGACCGGCCTAAGGCCTTGGTAAAGGGCTAACACGTTGGGTTTAATACCCGGCCCATTACCGAACATTATACATTAACTACTTAACTACGAGCAACAATAAACAGTAAAATACACGGGGTGACCGAGTCTTTTTCTAATATCTAACAAGTTATAAGGTGGTTAAGTTTAGGTATTCATTCCTATGATCCAGCCAGAACCGGAGGGATCTACTCAGGGATATTCCACTAGATAGTGTAGTAGTCCTTAGGTATGAAAAAAATGAGAATAAGGGAAGAGTGCAGACTAAGGGGGGGGGGGGGGGGGGGGGGGGGGGGGGGGGGATGACGCTAGTACTGAACAAACCCAGCAAGGTACTAGGTATGAAGTCTCGGTCAAGCGCCGTAAGGGTTGACGAATAAAAAAGAAAAGTTAAGATAAAGAGTGAAAGAAAGGGAAGCCTTTTACACTTATGGAAGAAACTGGGTCAATTCATTGTTGTGTTTTTCGAGATAATATCAAAGATGTTTGCTGTCTTTGAAGTTCGACATCATGGACCAACGTAATTTGCACTGCACATCACTACATAGACAATCAGGAATCTCTCCAAAAGATTTCTGTTGCATTTCTCACGGAGATTACACGCAATTTCTTATCAACTTTATCATTTGTGTTAGTTGGTATTGAAAAGTTGGCAGTCTGCTCCTAGCCTTTCGATCACCTAAAACCAAAGTGACATATTGACGTCATTGGCCAAAAGAGATCATCCATAAATCTCATTAGGACACTTGTCAAAATTATGCTTGCTAAGTCACACAATGTGAATAACAAGAAATATATAAAGAGTCCTACGCATTATCCTTGTGATTTTGCCGAAACTACGAGTGATACTTAAGTCTTACAGTGAAGATGGAATTACCATGCTTGAGCCAACATCAAACAAGCTCATGGTAGGAGACTTGTGCCGATTCTATAAGAATAAGATTGTGAAACTGGTAAGAAACGATGGTGAGATTCTATAAGAAATTAAACTTGTTCAGGGCATGAATTGTCGATGATGAATCTTTGAAATGCTTCAAACTCTGGATGTGTCTCAAAAACACTTAGCAGTGAACATTGATTGATTTTTAAATTAATTTTTATTTCATTCGGTGAGATAGTAACTCACTGGTTCACTTATATCGTGTTGTCTGCTTTGAGACGTTCCGGTAATGAGAACGGCTAGTACAGCTGCGAAACCCTGTCAAGAAGATTCTTCAAAATTCTATCTGATCACAGGCAGTATTATACTGATCAACGGGGAACCGTGGTTATTGCAACCGTATTCGACGAAGTGACAATGACACTTTTGTCCATATCTGTTGATTATCACTAACCAAAACCTATAGGTATTCCCGAAGATGGCAGCAGCTAGACGTGGACGAGTCAGATTTATAGCCGCATGCTCATACTCGACCGACATTCATAAAGACATCATGAAAGCTCAAGTACATGTTTCAAGACTTCTGCTACTCTGATACTATACGTCTTTCTTGAAGCGACGAAGTATTATGTTGATACCGTACGTCCTCCATAAAGTGACAAAGTGTTAAAGTTAAAGAATATCAAGAAAGATGGCTACACACGCTTTCAATATCAAGAAAAGTATGAGCATGTCGGTCCGAAGGTCACAAGTGCACAAGATGGAAAAGATAACAAGTTTATGATAAAGGAGATTTTATTTGGCTGATGATTTCTAATACTCAAGATCATATTCTCAAGTCAAAGATGCAAGTCAAAGCCTAAAGTCAATGCTCACTACAACATATCACAAGCTAATGATTAAAGTTAAAGACTACGAGCTCAAGACTAAAGTCAAAGAATAGTTTGCTAGTTTAGTTTTTGTAAATTAGAGTGACCTCTCTTAGGGGGAGATTGTTAGAAACACAAAAAGTATCGGTCACTTCCAATATAGTTAGTCATAACTCGTAGTTTAATCCAATGTAATGTTAAGTAAGCTAACCGGGCCAAAGACACATGGAAAGCCCATAAGCAAAGCCCATGGCCGGTTAGCATTGATGTATAAATACCCTCTCCACACATGAGAGGGTGTTGGTTGGTTGGTTCATTCACACATAATCTAATCTTTCATTCTTTCTTACTTTCTCTCACTAGGACCTTCCTCCCATCTACTTTCTCTCTCTAGAATTTCTTTATAGTTATTTGGTTTTATAGATTACTAGCATATTCTATAGTATACCATTACCAAGTTGATCAAGTTAATTCCGTACTCCTTTCTTGGTGCAATTTATTAGTACCATAACCTGAGGTGACACTAAACTAAGACAGACATCCTTGTTTAGCCTATGATTCCTAGGTGGAATGAACCCCAAGGGGAATTGACCTATTCCGAGTTTACAGTGATTGATTCCTCTCGTGGTCAAATGATAACTTAACTGCGACTCGAATGCTGGTCGCGCCTAATACCAAAGTAATCTCAATGGTAGAAGCTTACTTCTTGACGAAAGTAAGGGCGGAAGTTGTATTATAATTAAACTGTTGCTAAAGCTGCAAAATACTCAATTTTAATTCCTGGATCAAGAGACCGATGTCATGGGTATACATCGAACCTCCAACGTATATGGATACTACAACTAGAGAATTAAGACCACCTAAGTGAAGTGGGTAACTTTGCACTTAGAGTTCTCGTAATTTAGCTCTAAGACTAAAATCAAGATTTTGCAACACCAAGCTTTAATACAGATTATGGCAGCAATAACAAAAGAAGTAAAGAGATTGAAATAAAACAAAATGATAATAATATTAAGGTGAATTACACTCATGCTTAGGTTTAGGAAAATGTAGGAAACGTTACGAAACGCTACAAATCCTAAAGCTAAATTTGTCACACTCTACATGGCTTCTTCAACCTTCCTTCTATCATAAGTGTTGCTGTAGACCTTGTTCCCAAACCCAAGAATGGGTTGAGGGAAGTTGGATACTAAATTGTGTAGAAATGTATTTAATTTATAGGCTTCGAATGTGTTACGACGCAACCACAAGCTAGTTACGCCGTAACCATGGTAATATGTCTTTCCATAAATTTCCATGTATTATAGCGTAACCTTTTTTAGCTTGTTACGCCGTAATTGCTGATTCACTTTCCAAAAATCCAAAGATTGAGGTAGATACGATCATGATTTCTTTCCTTGAATATAGTTACGTCATAACTAGTTGGATAGTTACCCCGTAACGGTAAATATTATCACGATCTCCTTCCATATATGTGACTTTACAGCCATAACCATCTGAATGGATTGCACCATAATCGTCCTCGAATGTCGAGTTCTAGCTTTAGATTAGTTACGGCGTTACCTATGGAAAAGTTTACGCCCGTTACCTTCTCGTCTTGTGAATAATTACATAATTCATCCCTTTACTTCCATAAATGCTAAATATCTGCAATTTTACCTGAAAATCACTGAATAACTGAAAATATCTTATTTTCCAGTGTTAATGAGATATTTGCAAGTTTTTTAGGGGATTAAATGATACTAAAAAGTATTAAATATTTGATGTTATCAAATATCCCACCACTTGACTTCTGCTTGCCCTCAAGTAGACCTGTTAGAATAGTTTATAAAAAGATTTCTCTGATTTAACTCAAAGAAATGAATCTATAAAAGACTTATGCTAGAAACATCAAAGCCGAACACCTCACGAAAAGGGGATCAAAATTCACTCAACTCTCAACTAGTCTAAGTGTTCATTTTCGGGGTGATCGCTCAACTGCACAGTCATAGCATGTATTCTATCATAAGCTTGGGAAGTACACAAATCTGCACCAGTTAGAGTTAGGGTCTAAACAATTCTTAAAGGCAACATGGGTGACATAACACAGGTTTATTGGGTGATATAAAGGGTTTGGATAGACATGGGATACACATTTAATTGGTGTTAAGATAAAAACACAAAACAAATAGTCCTATATAATCTAAGGTATCCATAACCGGCTACTGTCCATTTATAGTCCAAGTCTTCGAGTGCGAAAATCTGATCATATCATCAATATGGGTTAGCTAATGATGAGATCTTACAGAGCATGTTAACCCATTCTTCAATAGGTGGCTTATAGTTGCACCACCTTTATACTTTGGATGGCTTATAGTTACACCATCCCCAAAATCACTAGGTAGCTTATAGTTCCACCACCTTTTTACTTAGTTGGTTTTATAACACGTAACCAACATCAAGAGTTATATCACTAGGTGGCTTTATACTCCTGGACATAAATAACATATCCCCCCACTTGAGATAAACAGTATCAAAAGTGACAATACCGGGGGGGTCTTTTGTGATCAAAGTAACATGTCTTTAACGAAAGTACCAATCTTCGAACCATTTATCTAACCATGTACATAGGTTAGCCATAAATTTAACATAAAGATAAATATAGACGACAGGGTTGGCTAAGGCGAAATGGAGTCATGAAACATAAAACAATCTGTGAAAATATAGATTGGCTAAACAAGTGAGATCTAGGTATCATGCACTATTATGATGCAAACAAAGGGTTTTTAACACGGAGGTCAACAAGTCATAGTGAACTAGTCGAATAAACACACACATATCAGGCTTATTTTGGTGATTCCATAAATGTAGCCTTCTTGAACCATCTTTCCTGCCTAATCAATTAGGTCTCGAAATGATGTACATGTCAAGTTCTAAAGTCTACAATACTACCGGCACACTCAATATTTTGGTGGATTTTTATATAATAAGATGAAAACGAAACATTAGGCTTAAACCTCACCAAGTAATAATAAAGGGTAATGTGCATCCGAAATATATTAATTCTAGTTTAATAAGAAAAATATGACAAAAAATTTAAACTCGGCACCATTTTTCAAAGAACAACGTGAAATCAAAGCAAGAATAGGTCAAGGTGATAATTCCTACTCCATCTCCCCACTTGTAGTATCAATGTCCCTATTATACACTAAGGAAATGAAAATAAAGATGAAGAGTAAATTATTAACAAGAAGCCCCTTTGAGCATGGCTTCTGTAACAAGAAATGTAATAAGCCGATGGAGAAATCCGGAAACTCTCCATCGTGATTAAAGCTCATTTTCCCTTGTGATCACTAAAACAAACTAAAAGCATAAAATCGCTCAAAGATAAATATACAAGTTATACAAACCTAACTCACTTCCGTAGGAATCACGGTTTCATTTAGCATATGCAACAAGCCTTTTAAACCAATTGGTGGCCCAAGTAGACGAGTGGAGTCTCAAGAGGGTTTTCAAGGAACATACCCATAAAGTTCATTTAGATATACAAGGTTTAGCAATGTTTATACTTAATTTTTAGGTTTTTCAGAAAGAGGTTACGACGTAACTCCGGTGGTTACGCCGTAATAGTGTGATATATATATTTAAGATTTTTGTTAATAGTTTACGGCGTAACCATAATAAGGATTACGTCGTAAATTGAATAGGTTTACGGCGTAATCATTTATGTTTACGCCATATACTGCTGCTATATCGGCAAAGCAAACCCACACAAATATGTTGTCGAGTCGGTCCTCGAAGTTGCTCCTAGCTGCTGGAACCTGCAAATCAAAGTAAAAACATGCAAACAACTAATAGTGGAAAATTAAATTTTTGATATTTAAGGCGGTTGTCTCCCGAAAAGCACTTTTGTTTATTAACGAGTCTTTAAAGTTAGACATCATGCCCAGTTATACGTTTTGCAAAATATAATGTTTCATTTGTGTCATTCATATCAGTTCCATAATATTTCTTCAACCTATGTCCGTTAACCTTAAATGTTACTCCATCTTTTCCACATACTTCAATGGTCCCATATGGATATACTTTATTTACTGTGTAAGGTCCATACCACATAGTTCTTAGTTTTCCTAGAAGAGTTTTAATCTGGGATTAAAAATTAACACCCTCCTCTCTTTCCCGAAATTACTTATCCATAATACTTGCATCATTCCATGGTTGAGTTTCGTTCATTATATGCTTTGAAAGTTAGTAAGCTTCAGTCTTATATTCAATCTAATTGATTTATATGAAGGAACTTATGTTTTCCTACTACCTCTAAATCTAGGTTTATTTTCTTGAGGGCCCAATATGCCTTATGTTCCATTTCAAACGGAAAGGTGGCATGCTTTTCCATAAACGATCTTGAATGGAGTGCTCCTAATTGGTGCCTTATAAGATGTCCTAAATGCCCAAAGTGCATCATCAAGTTTATCTGCCCATTCCTTCCTATTCCCGTTTATAGTCCTTTCTAATATACGTTTGATGGCCCGATTAATGTTTTCAGTTTGACCACTTGTTTGAGGATGATATGGAGTAACAAGGTCTATGCAGTACTCTATAATTTTTAATGTTTTCTCGAGAAGAGGAATTACAAAAATGTGTCCCACGATCACGTATTAGAGCTTTTGGGACCCCAAATCTAGAAAATAATTCTCGAAGGAATTTAACTACACTCGAGCGTACGTTGTAGTGCAGGGCTTCAGACTCCACCATTTTGGAAACGTAGTCGACGGCTACGAGATTGTATTGTTGTTTATTTCGTGATGAAGGGAATGGCCTAAGAAATTCGATTGCCCAAATTCACAATTTCACTAACGAGAATATTGGTTAGTGGCATTTGGTTTCTGGCGGAAATATTCCTTGCCCTTTGACAAGCATCACATTCTCAGACATACATGGTGGAATCCTTAAAAATTTTTGCAAATAGAATCCAGCATCGAAGACCTCCTGTAGTAATATCATCCCATATGTCCTCCAATTGTCCATATGGCAATGTCCGAGAATCTCGTGTAAATCTGTAGCTCAAAAATATTGAGTCGAACAAGGAAGTTCGTTCATTAAGAATATTAGGTCTCGGTCATTTAATTATGTAACGCTGTAATAGGCTAGAAAAAGAAATTGGGCTCGTTTAGTAAGCTAATATTGTATGTGTTGCGGGTTTAAGCCCAAGCAAATCCCGAGCCCGGTTCGTGTCAAAGCCTTACACGTCATATGTATTGTATATGGGTATATAAACCCTTTTCCACCATGGAAAAGGGTGTTGGTTGTTTATTCTCTTACAAGCTAATATTACAATCTTCCATATTTTCTCTCTTCTTTCTCTCACTAAACCCTCTCTACAATTCTTCCTAGTTTCTTCCTATTTTTCTTGTTTAATCCGTATTCTAAGTAATGAAGTGAAGTGATTATCGGGTTTCTGACATTTGGTATCAAGAGCCTCGGGTAGATTAGTGTTTGTTTTTGTGGTAATAAGCTCAAAATTTTAAAAAAATTTCATGGCTTATTTGAGACAAAAGCACACAGCTTGTTTAAGTTTTGGCTTATTGATTCTTAGGTGGTGTTAAGCTCAATCTTCCTAGATTATTCAATCTTAAACGTGCTTTTTTCAAGAATTAAAACCAAATTTTTTGTTTGAAAAATATGTAAAAAAAACAAGATTTGAGGCTTTGTTTATGGTTATATTCGAAAAAGGCGTGTACTGTTTGTGTTCTAAACAGTGCCAAAGTATCTTTATTTTGAAAGTTGGTCAGCTTATATCTCAGGCTTATTGTGTCCTTGAGCTTATTCGAAAGTTTCTTAAACTTTTCATACTAGAAGTTTGTCTTGTGTGCATGGTAGAGAGTTAAGATCAGTCCAAACTTCTTTTGTTTGTTTTGCAAAATCCAAACAGGTACAAACATGTCCAAAGCGACTCATGTACTTTCGAAAGTAACAACTTTAGAGAGTTTATCATAGTAGAGGAGTTATCAGAGAGCAGAGAGTTATAGAAGTATAGTGTTTTCAAAGTAAAGAGTTACAAAAGTAAAGAGTTATTAGAAGAGAGAGTATCAGAGTAAGATAGATATCAGAGCAGCGAGTTCATCAGAGTAGAGAGTATATCAGTAGCAGAGAGTTATCAGAATAGCAGATTATCAGAAAGTACAAGTTTCAGAAGTAGGGAGTTATCAAAGTAGAGGGTATTTTTTATCAGTACGGTTTTAGCAGGTACATTGAAGAAATTTTCCAAGGTCAAAGTCAAATGTTACACTGCCTAAAATTTTCCAAAGTAGCGAGTTGACAGAGACTTTCATCTAGCGACTTGTCATTCATTTTAGGGAGTTGTATTAACAAGTTATGACAGGGACAAATTGAAGACCTTTTCTAAGCTAATTACTAAACCTTACTCTGCCGATATTAAAACTCGTTAGCAATTTGTCATAATTCCCTAGAGACTTGACCATTTCCGTAGAGGTTTGTCGCTTCAGACTTTGACAAACTCGAACCACAATCATCAACAAGGACTTAAAAGACAATTACTTCACAACAAACAAACCTTAATCTCAATCAATTTACATTCACGGTTTTCTATTGATTTTGTAAAATCCCGCGAAAGACTTAATTCTTTTCTCGGATTTAATCATAGACTTGTAAAATCCCGTGGACGTTATATATTCATCTTAACGCAATCCTCCTTTATCACTGTTCGATCAATCTTTTAATCATTTCCACTTCATAACAAACAAATCATTCATGATGACTGCTCCAATTACAACATCCACAACAGACAGTCAAATGCATAACAATATCATTGAAGCTGGTTCATGGGATCGTCCACCAATGCTTGCAACGGGAAGATATGCACAGTGGCAATCACGTTTCTTAAGATACATTGATACAAGACCGAATGGTGATGCCCTGAGGAAATGCATTCTTGAAGGTCCTTACACACCTTCTACAGTCACAATTCCAGCTGTACCTACAACAGAAGATTCTCTAGAAGTTCCAGAACGAACAATAGTTGAGACAATCTTGAATATGTCTCCTGAAAACAAAGAACATTATCAATCAGAGAAGGAAGCAATTCATTTGCTGTTGACTGGAATTAGGGATGAAATATACTCAACCGTTGATGCTTGCAAGACACTCATGACATGTGGATAGCTATTGAAAGGCTACAACAGGGTGAATCTCTCAGCATTCAAGATGTCAAGACTAATTTGTTTTGGGAGTTTGGAAAATTCATTTCTCATTATAGGGATTCAATGGAGTCATACTACTTTATATTTTACAAGATGATGAATGAAATGATAAGAAACAACTTGACAGTTGCTACGATGCAAGTCAATGTTCAGTTTCTTTAACAACTTCAACCAGAATGGTCAAGATTTGTGACAACTGTCAAGCAAAATCATGATTTGGACACAGTCTCATATCACAAGCTCTTTGACGTTCTGAAACAGTATCAAAAGGAAGTTAATGAAATCCGTGCTGAGAGAATAGCCAAGAATGCAAACCCATTTGCACTTGTTACTACTGCTCAACAATATCCAGATCCTTATTATCAAGCACCAAAATCTCAAAAATGATATGCACCACCATCAAAACAAGCATCTTCTACCAGATCTAATGCAACTACTAGATACAAAGGCAAAGAGATAGCCAAACCAATCACACCTCTATCTGAGTGAGCTTCTGAAGAAGACAGTGATCCAGAACAAGCTCAGAGAGATAAGGATATGCAAAAAAACTTGGCACTCATTGCAAAGTACTTCAAAAAGATCTACAAACCTACCAACAACAACCTTAGAACTTCTTCAAACTCCAGAAACAAGAATGTAGATACTTCTCCAAGGTACAAAAATGATAATCAGACTAGGCAGTTTAGGAATCAGAGGACAGTGACTGTTGCTGGGGCTAGGGTGACTGTAGGCAGTCAGGTAGTGCAACAGACAGGGATACAGTGTTTCAATTGCAAGGAATTTAGTCATTTTGCTAAGGAATGCAAGAAACCAAAAATGGCAAAAGACTACACGTATCACAAGGAAAAGATGTTGTTGTGCAAACAAGCAGAGAAAGGTGTTCCATTACAAGCAGAGCAAGCTGATTGGCTAGCGGACACAGATGATGAGATTGATGAACAAGAATTAGAAGCACATTACAACTATATGGCAAAGATTCAAGAGGTTCCTACTGCAGACTCAGGAACTGATACTGAGCCATTGGAACAGGTATAATATGATGCTGAATATAATGTGTTTGCCAATGAGAGACAACATTATGAGCCTGAATTCATTAGTAATACATGTGTATTGGAAAAGGTTGATAGTAATGTTAATTCTAATTCACTAGATATGTGTGATACTGATATTCAGAATGACTAAAATTCTGAAGAATGTGATGATGAGCGTGTTGCGCTTGCTAACTTAATTGCAAATTTAAAACTTGATGTTGATGAAAATAAAAAGATTCAAAAGAAATTAAGGAAAGCAAATGCATCATTGACTCAAGAATTAAAAGAGTGGAAATCCAATCTTGAGGAGTCTAATACTACTCGGGATAGTTGCATAATTGCACTTTAAAGTAAACAGACTGAGCTTGAGACGTACAAGACCTTAATTAACTGTATAGTTGATTATGACAAACTTGAACGTAAGTTAAATGAAATTCTAGGATTATTAGCTCAAAAAGACATTGACATAAAAGAAGGTTTAAAACTTAAAGCCTATGAAATTTTAGTTGTCAAAGAGAAACACGATGAGTTAGTCAAACATAGTTTTTTAACAAAGTCACATTACGAAGGTCTTGTCAAAGAGAAAACCAAGGTAATAACAGATTTGAAACTTATGGAAGAAAAGGACATTGACAAAACGATTTCAATGGAAAAGCAATTAAAGTTTTTGAATGAAATTGTTTATAAAAGGAATCAATTAATTCAAACCGTTCATATGTTAGCTCCCAAAGGCCTAAAATTCAATGGTAGACCAACCTTTACAAATCTAAAGTACCTCAAAAAGGCTCAATCTAAAAAACCATGTTTGTATAAGATCCCTTACGACCAATCTGATCCTGCAAACAGACTCGTCCTTGA